>VYXD01015775.1:52202-279548 GCA_013397195.1 Hylia prasina | reverse complement strand
GACCTGCCTGCGGGGAGGGCAATGAGCAGGGTCCCCAGGTCCGGGCAAAGGGAGCATTGGGAGGAGGGGGAGAGGGCTGCAGGTGCCACCTGGGAGCGGGAGAAGTTAAACTGGAGTGAGGCAGTACCTGGCAGAGGGGCCCACAGGCACCGGCAGGCTTTGCGCATGTAATTCTTGGATTTTTTTTCTTTATTTGTGCACCTCAGACTATCCTTCAGTACTGCTCACTATTCCTCTGTAATTTTGTTTTTCCTCCCATTCTACTGCGAGATTTCTAAATACTGGCACTTGAGTGTTTCACCTGCTGTTGCAGCGCTGTATCAGTGATAGTGACTGCGGGGAGCACGTACATTGTTTAGGTTTTGAATTGGCCTTTGGTATGGAAAACAGTACATGCATCTAAAATGCTCTTCAAAAATGGCTAATTTCCATAGATGTGAGGCACTGTGCGCTTAAACTGTAGCTTCATTCTCTTTTTCTTCCTTTGTTGATACTTTTAAGCGTTTTGGCCAGAAATGTAAAATTTAGACATGAAAACAAAGCGTTGCCGACTAAACTGAATGTAAATTTCAGGTGCCCCAAACTGTTCTTTCCCTAAGGATACAATTTAAATGACTGGCAACACTTGCTAAAAGTTTGTTCTGGATTAGTGCTTCTAGTGGCACTGAATTAAACTCGAGCTCATCAGGAAGAAGGAATTCTATTAAATCTTCAGACCATGTGCTCAAAATGAAATTGAGTAAACTCTAGTTGAAAATTTTATTTTCTAACTGAGCTTTGAAACACTTGTTCGGCTTTTGGTTTTTAATCTGGAAGAACTTGTTTCTCCCTTGAGACTTTTTGACCCGTTTGCTAATAGTCTCCAAGTTTGCCAGATTTATAGAGTCTCAGCTAGGTGAAGTGGAAGAATGCTATGGACACCTAAATAGGCAAGGTAGCAATTAGTAATAATGAATGGCCCTCTTTGGTGTGGGATTGGCCAAAGGAGTGTCCCAGATCCTGCTGCACATGTGTTTGGCCAAGCTTGGTAATTACAACCTGCCTCTAGTCAGGGAGTTTCACATCCCAAAAAGTCTTTGCTGAAACATTCCTTTTTGCTGCCCAACAGTATTGTGAACGTGCTATGTTGACTTCTCATACATTATTTTTTTCACTCCCTGTGCTATGATTCTCATTCAAGGGCTTAGTCCAGGTGGTTTGAGATCATCTATAAGATTGGGCCTGGAGGCTGAGGGAGTCCATCCTGCAGCTGGCAGTGTCCCACTCAAACAGTAGAGCTCCCTGACACTGGGGAGAGGCATGACTATGAGAGGAAGCTGCTCTTCTGGGATATGTAAGAGCACCAGATAAAGGGAAGAATTATCAAGGCCAGGCTGCGCTGAGAGCTAAAAGCTAACCCACGTTCTCATTCATATTTTATTAAAGTGTCTCTTGTATGTAAAATGCTTGTAAAACATGCAGTGAAAGATGTGGCTTCCCTTTGTCCACTCTGAATGTTTTAGGGTATTTTTGCTTAAAGGTTGAGAGCAGAGTAAGCAAAGGTTTTGTTAAGCACATCTCAGGCTTTGCTTTAGCGTGCATCGGTCCAGAATGTGGCTCTTACTTTAATTCTGCTGGTGGAGTAAACAGACTTGGTGGGGTCTTCTGGTGTTCCTGGAAGGGTGGCACAGATAGATCCATCAGGGTACATGAGGAATCAGTTGGGAGTATCATCTTGGCCCTCCTAGGAAATGTCTTTTCTCTGCCTGGTAGTGCTCAGGCGCTGCAGTAATGGCACTGGTACAGTTATCCACACAGAGGTAGCAGATCAGCTCGTGCATCCTCTCAGCTGCTGCTGAATCATTCACAGTAGATTACCTTGTCCATCTGAGTGTGTGATGTGCTTCATTTGCATCTTCCTTATTAGGTGGCTCACAGTTTGGCTCGAGGTGGGCTTTGCTATTAATTATTGATTTTCCATGAGAGTTTCCCAAGGAGCATTGTAGGTAAATATTCAAATACATTTTGGAGGTATGAGGCCTATTATCAAAGGCAGGAGAGACAGTTTTAGTTTTGATTATGTGTTTGGGGTAGGTTTCATTTCATGTTGAAAAGCAGCCCTCTAGGTGGTAGTTCATTTATGCTTCTCTAGAAAATAATACTTTCTTCCACTTAAAAATGTCAGTACTTAATTTTTGACATTGACTTTGAGCAGCTCTCTTGAATCACAGGGTATCAGGCAAGATGGACCTGGTGATTTGATTTTCTTTTTAATGTCCAACTCTAATAGAAAAGTGTAATGGGAAAGCTTCATCCAGTGCTAGTATTATGAATGAAATTATTTTGCTTTAAAGCATCTATATTTGATGCTTTGAAAGACAAGCAGTACTCTGTTGTTTTTCTGTATGCTCATGTCTGTGCAACTTTTTGATGGGGGTAGAAGGCAGCTGCCTTCTCACTGGCTGGTGTTGGCTGGATTACTTGCCAATAAAGCAGTATTGCATTTAACTGATATCTGCTACCAGTTTCCTGGTTATCTGTGCTCAGGTACAACATGTATAACCTAACACTTTAAGGTTTAGGTTATTTATTTAATTTCATTTGCTTTCTCAGTTTATCTCTACATCTCAATAAGACCTAATTTATTCCTGATATTAAATTGCTGTGTATTAACACTACACAACACTAAGCAACTGCTCACAAGGGCAGACTGTTTTCATTGGTGAATGAGCGTCTTGTATCGTGTTCTGCACATCATTTTTAAAAGTTTTGTTGGAGGTTTTTGGGGTTTTTTTGAATGAAAGATGGTTCATAGATTTAAAATACAATCTTTTAAATTAAATAGTCCAGTGTTCTGCAGCTGCAGCAAGGATTTTACCAGAATGGAACCTGTCTTAGTTCACTTCAGCCTCTTTTCTTTTTTGTACAGTCCTACTGATGAAAGTTCATTCTTTCTAAAGTACAGTGTGTAAGAGACTGATGCACGAGCTAAAGAGAAAGGTGACGGTGCCCATTGACCTAAAAAAATGCACACAGAAGTCCCACCCAAACCCCCTTGCCATAGGGAGCTCTGCTTTTATGTATTCAGGAATATGAGGTTTCCATAGTCATAGTCATTTACAAAAGAACAAGAAATTGAGGTTTCCAATAAGTAACTTTAAAGTTTGAATAAGTGTTTGAAACTGTAGATACAGTATTTAAAGTGTGAGTGTGATAGGCTCAACTGAGACTTTGATTAAATGTCATATAAAGTGAACTACATAAGCCTGCATAGAATAGTAGATATTTTTTCAAACTAGCTTCAAATGGTTCTGTTAAGTATACGAATGTTCTGATGATTATCTTTTTAATTAAAATGAGAAATCTTTGTTTAAAGTGGCATTCTTTTTTACGGCCTGTTACAGTCTCTGTAACAATCATTTCTTAAGTCTGAACGTTTTTAATTCCAGGAATCCATTTATATAAAACTATGTTTAGACTTAATTAAGGAACGATTCTTACAAAGCTTGTAAATAGCCAGGAAAAAAGGGACAGAAAATAAAACTGACATTCACACTTAACAGAATGATTGTTACAAGGTATGTAATATGCTATAAAAATACAATAAAGCCCTTTTTATAAGAGTTCATATTTTTTGTTCCTCATTTTGAAAGGTATTTAAGAAAAATATCAAAGCTCTATGAAGCGGCATCTGTTTTCTTGAATGGACTAGTGACAACTTCAGTTGTGTTTAATTAGCAGTGCTTGGAACAGTACCTGACCACTTTGGGGTCCCATCTAGGGCCATTTGAGAGGCAAAGGCATGATCCTTAAAAGAGTTTCACTTTCTCAGTTTTTATGAATTAGTTATTTTGCAATAATTCACTTAATTTCCTGGCTCATTTATAGGAAGAAGTCAGTCTGAGTGTTTGTGGAAAAAGTTAGTCTGAGTGTTGGTGGTTTTTTTTCTGTTTCACCCCCAAAATACCATTTTCCTTTTGGTTTTGAATGATTGGATCCTAGGAGCTGCTGATGGGCCTTGCAGTTTCACAAGAGAACCAGAGCCTTGTGCTTGTGTTTTAAGATGCATCTGTGGGTTGTTGTTTGGTTTCTTTTTTCCCCTTTTTTTCTTTCTCTTTTTCTTTTTTTTTTTGTGCTTGGGGTTTTTTTGGTTGTGGCTTGTTTTGTTTTGTAATGAGGGAAAACTCTGAAGTTCATTAATTTTTATATTTGCATGTTTGTAGGAGCTCCCACATAACTGGCGGGGTAATATAGTAAGGAATAGTCAGTGTAATTGAAGGCTGAAGTGTAATAAAGTTGGATTTTTTTCTTGCTGTGTGCGTGTATAAATATGGAACAGATGGACAAAGGCTTATACTTTAAAAGAGGCTCTGCTTGCACTGAACCTATGTCATTCATGGTGTCAGTATGACCAGGATTTTTAAGACCTGTTGTTTGTTAGCTATTAAAAAAAAAAAATCTTTGAGGACCTTGCAGTCTTCCCAGTAACATATTTGTGTCGTGGACATTGAGGCAGAGAACACTGGGTATCCAAAGCAAGGATGTAATGAAATCAGTGAGAATAATTTTGTAAGCTGGGATAGCAGAGCATTGCCTCATAAATGTGGGGTTGCAAATCCTGCTTGAACATTAAACATACACTTACCAGTTTTTCCAATGGTACCAAAATAGCATCCTGGGTTTTTTGGTGTTTGTTGGGACTAGTATATTGTATGGAAAACATTGATTAATTTTCTTCTACCCCAAACTTCATGCTGTAGATTTTTCTGCACTTGAGCAGGCCTTTGGTACTTCAGTAACTTCGCCCTCACTTCTCTGGTAATGTTTCATTTCAGCCACTTTGCTCCATTAAATGTATGCAATTAGAAAAGCAAATGGCAAATTTGCTATCGCATCACTGAAGTATTTAGTTTCATAGACTTAAAAAGCCAAATTTGTTGCACCATGCTCTCCGCACTGTAATATGTACTATAAACATCAGAGAGAATAGGCTGACCTTAATATTTGCTTCTCAGACTAAATCGCCGCCTTGCAGCAGTTATTTCCCACTGAATAAAAAGTTTAATTTCACGCCCTGATTAGTGCTAGTATGTGCAGGTGGATATTTATTTTATGCAGCTAAACTAATCTGCCTTGGCAAATTATTTGCCAGTCAGCAGAGCTATAATTCCTCATGAGTATTTTGATACTAAATTATCATTCTCATTAGTAAGATAAAGCAGACTGTTCTAACCACATAGTTTGGTTAGGCAAAGGGCTTCCTAAATAGTCTTTGGAAGATACAAGGTGTGTGATGGCCTCAACATTCTCAGTCCTAAAATGGTTTGTGGTATACAAAAAGGTAATGAGGGTATTAGAGGAAGAAAATAAAATTATTCCATAGTTGTGTATCGTGGTAAGGTACGAATGTACAGTTTTCAGAGATCACCTCTTTAAAGAAGTGCCTAATGAAGAAAAAATCAAATGGTCATCTTTGGTTGGCCACTGGAAATAATCAAAGCTCTGATGTCTGGGCCATAAATGAGATGAAATATAAAGTTATGTTTTCTTCTTTATTTTCAGTGCTAGTGGCTATTGAGGTAGCCACTTGAGACAAAAAGTTAAATGCTTGAGGAAACTTCCTGGTCTGGTCTCATTTAAAATTCACTTCACACTCTAAAAACTTTAAAATTTGAAGTGGGGATCAGAAAGTATCTCCAGACATACGAATGTTGAGTGGATATGTTTGTCAAGTGAATGTGTTCATCCATCATTTTGTTTTCTATGGATTTTACTGTGTTGGTAGTTCGTTTGTATTATAAAACATGTTAATGAAAGATACTTATTTTCTGTTACAAGGAAAGTAATTTATATCTGGAAATTAGGAATTCTCACTAAGTATTGTGTGAAAGGATTCCACTAACTTTTTTTTCATCTGTATGGGTTGTCATATATTCTTGTCATATTCATTTTCTCAGTGATTGCTGCAACAGTATTTAGGGTCACATTTAAGATGAGCCAAACCAGCAAGCTGAGCAACTTGATTTTTTGTATAAAAATTTTCATGCTAAATTCAGCAGTGCAGATGGAATAGGCTGTTTTCTCACTTCCTTGCCTGCTTATATTGTGTCATCTTAAACTCCATGCATACTGGTGAGATTTGTGTAATATTTAACTGTCCTCAGTAGCAGGCTTAACTGGTATTTCCAGTACTGAGTATTTTCTTCAGTCTTCCTCATTTCGTCCTTACAATTCAGCAGATGCTCAACAAGGCATATTCTTTATACATTTTAAGTGATTTTGCACAGAAGGGCTGAATCCACTGTGTGTTCAGCTGTGAAAGCTGTAAATTAGGTGTACCATAACAGTGTCCAGTGGCTGCAGCTAAAGAGTAAGTGCTCAAAAGACAATTAATAAGCAATCAAATATGAAGCTGTTTCCCTGACAGGATACTGATTAGTGCTGTGAAAAACTTCTTGATACTGCAGAAATGGTTGAAAATAAACTTCCTGGGAATTGCATTAAATATTTCCTGCTTATTAAACAACACATCTTTCTAATGCCAGTTTTTCTGAGGTGCTGGGGAACTCTGGTGTTGTACAAATTGCTACCCCTGCTTGCAGAAAGAGAAAGCTGAAGCTCAGTAATTTGCCAGGAGTCATGGATGGGAGGAATTTGTGTGGGGTGATATGGTGACACTGTTAATAGAAGGCAGAATACAAAGAAACCAGTTATTCTAATAGCTACCCTTGTGCTTCTGACCATGTTTTGGTTAATTTTACAATTGGCTAGCCACCTGTTAAGATAACCCATTTTATCATTAAACAAAATTAATTTTAAAAATGGCTTGAAACTGTCTGATTTTAATGGGATCTGAATATTCTTAGTTTTAATCTGCCTCATGAGGCTTGTCTTTCTTCTGGGAAGTACATTGTTACATCATTAAAATATCACCCCCTACTGTGAGAGAAATCGGTCCCATTCACTAAATGGCAATGCTGAAACAATGACAAGTATTTCTAAAAACTGCATTAAAATTCATTTTTTTTCTCTTTGATGTGCAAGTTCCGTGGTCCCATTAACCAATGGGTGCTCAGCCCATTTGCCGCTGTGTGTGCACAGCCAGATTTGTTAGCTGGGACGGCAGGAGGGTTCACCAGCAGACATGATGACTTGTAGTTTTAAATTATTTCACTTTTCCACAGTGATTTTGCTTGGAAGCAAATGATTGATCATAATTTTGCACTCTCTAGATACTTCTAGTCCTCCTCTGTACTAAAAATTGAGAAACATCTGATTTCATTTTCCTTCCCCCACTGCTAAAACAGGGTCTTGTTCAGTCATTTTGATGAGAGCAACAGAAAGGAGAGAATGGGGAAGAATGGGAAAGCTCAGCAAGGGATCTTTCTAGTCTTCTTGAGGGAAGGACAGAAGTGTTTACAGTCTGTGGGCAGGAGCCATGCAGCCTCTTGGCACAATCCACTGGAGTAACCAGTTTGGACTAGAAGCAGCAAAAAGGCCTGATGCTGGTTTAATTTGCTTCATTCTGTGGTGAGAAGGGGAAGGTTGCAGGGGCATGCTACAAAGGAATGAAGTTCTTAACTGCAGTTGTACGTTAGCAGAACAATAATAAGCGTGTTCTTTTAATTGTAGTCTAGATGGACCTGTCTTCTTCAGAAGCACCTGGTGCAAACCAGACCCAAAGAAGGTGGTAGAGAGGGAATTTGGATAACACCAGCCATTGCAGAACTCTGTTGTGAATTTTGTCAGCTGGCTTTGTGCCCTACATGGGATTTTTCTGTTTGTAGAAATACTCACTCATGATATTTCAATATTAGGACATAGTTACTCTTACAGAATTGAGGCGGCTCTTTTCCCCCAAATGCAATGGGATGGGTGAAACACTGCAGAGAAAGGTGATGGCAGTCTTTGCTTGGATACTAATCAGGGCTGGACTGTATGCTGACTAGAAAAGAGTCTGAATGTTTCCATGCTTGTCCCTACAGCAACCAGAACAGTCTCTAGTTGTTTCAGAGAAAAATGGTCTATCATGAAAGTCTGTCATACAATGTAGTCAGTCTCCCTCTCTACACACATCATTTGTAATTCATTGTGAGAGCAATAGAGAATGGAGCAGTGTCTATGTGGGAGTTGCTTTTAGTTTATGGATAGTTGGCCTTGAATTCTGTCTATTAGGAAGATGTTGGCGATTGTCCAGGGGGGTTGTTCATTGGGTCTGCTCAATGCCCTTCCTTCTTACATGCCAAAACTGTCAGCATGATTGAGAAATGCAGCTAGCTATCATTCATCTCCTGCAAATTAGAACAATGAGAAGGGGGTGTAGTCTCAAGAAACGATGGATTGATCTTGTTTTAGAAGATGAGTCTTAAAAGCATCTCAACAGAAAGGAATCCAAATAATGTTAACAGCCTCTTCAAATGTGATAGAAGGTGTTTCCTGTTGCAAATATATTCAAAAGGACAAAAATCTTCATTCCCTTTTCTTTTTGTAACTTTGTCCTTTTTATTTTTCCTTTTCTTGACTTGGATGACTCCAGTGAAGTGTATTGCTGTAGTACTTTGTTGCAGTTGTTGTTGTAAGCAAGCATAAATACCCTCCAAGTTTTTTACTGACAAGAAAATATTCCTATAATCTCACTGACCTTAAAATAAGAATTTATGTAGAGATGATAAAGGGCCCGTCAGTGAGAAGACACATGTCAGTGTTGGATTTGAATGGGTCTTGTGGAGCCTGGGTTCAAGTCTGATATTGGCAGCCAAAGTAATCTCTAAAGCTTTTGCAAACTACTGAAAGCAGTTGCTAAGCGGAATTTTCTTTGCTGTGCCACTGCAGAGCTATTCCAAATTTGACTATTTTGAAAGTCAGAATCCTAGTTCTTATTTCCCTGCTTAGCTCCATCCATGGCTAATTCATTCTCATTTGTTCATATGCCAATGTCCTTGAGCTTAAACAGCTCTCCTTGTTCCCCTGTGTTCATCTGCAGATATTTGTGGAGAGCAATCATATTCTGCTCTGAGCTGGATCTGGTCACGCTAAACCAGCATTCTTTAATTTATTTTTCCTTCTGTTGTAAGACATTTCCTGGAACTTCTGATCATCTTAGTAGACCTTTTTAAACAGCTGCAAAATTTGATTAGTCTCCCTGAAACACGAATGACCAGAGCTATACAGAACATTCCAGGAAATATTTTATGGATTCCTTGCACTAAAGCAGTGATCTTAATTCCTGTCTTCAGAGAATTTTTTACTTTATACAGTATCTTACAGTAGTATTTGCCATTTCCGTGGCCGCATCTTATGGGTGAGCCATCATTATCTAATGAGTAACATCCCAGGGCCTCTTTCCCTCTCCTCAGTTACTGAGTTCCTAATTTATAATGGAAATAATGTAACTTTTTGATTTATATGCATCATGTGTCAGTTCTGTAACCAAATCTTCAAAATGCTTTGTCCTATATATTTATGATGCTTCTTTAATTTCATTAGCACATTGGTAATTCTTGAGTATTTTAGCCATTAGTGAGAATATTTAACATAAATTTCAAGAATAATAATAGATTTCAACAAGGATCATTCTGTGTACAGCTTAATGGTTCCTTTTTCAAAATTGCCTGTGGTGCTCTAGTGATGCTCTCTAACTAGTTTTTAGTTTCTTAGCCTCCCTATAACTCTAGCATCAATCCTAATTCTCTTCATTTTAACTAGTAACTTCCTACATGTCATCTATCAAATGCTTCACTACTTCTAATTTGTCTGGACTTCAGTGATCTTCTTAAAGAAGAAGATTGGGTTAGTCTAGCACTAATTCTCATTTGTTCTAAATTGGGAGTAGATTTACTTAACCTCCCATGGTGACTGTTTCATTTTGGCAATAGTTACCAGTACTCTGTCTCAGCAGATTTCCTTTCTTGGGATAAAGGACATACTGTTTGTCTGTGTTGTGGGTTTGGTTTTTTCGATTTTGGCCAGTCGTTTCTGCAACATTTTAGATTCATTCTGGTTAGAATCACTGATGGTTGTCCTGAGTGAGGATGCCACCAGGGGCTGCCCATTACGTGTCTTCAGCTGCTGCTGTTGCCCCTGCTTCATTCTGAAGTCCTCCAAGACACCAGGTGATGCTTTGGTGTTTCTTGGTTGAAGGAGGAATTTGCTGTAGTTAAGCCAAAGGAATATTTGCATCCTATGCCAGGAATTGAGAACTGTCGTGGGGCTGAAATTGGTATGGGGTATTTACATAAGGGAAAGAAATTTAATATATTTTGGTATGTTTTTGAGGCAGTTAGTTACGGATTCCAAGTTACTTCTGATGGGTGAAAAGGTCCTGCATTGTAATTGTAGGAGAGTGCTTTGTAAGGGAAATGTATTTGTACAGAATGGCTGTTTCTGCAAAAAGGAAGTGTTTTGGTTTCTTTATTGAACAAGAAAATGTTTGGCTAGTGCTGGAGCCTGCTCAGTAACTAAGCAGAAAATAATGGTGGAGTGCTGGAGTGTGCACTTCAAAGTGTTTCCTTCTCTTTAGAAAAAAATGGTATTCCTTTTACAAATTTGTCTGCTTAATGTGTGAAATGCAGATTTCCTTCCAGGATAGTTGGCACAGATCTGTAATCCATTTCTCCTGCATGTTTTTTTGTCTATTACCTAACATTCAGCAAGAGATCAGAAAGGTGAAATTTGAAAGTTAATATTGTAGGTTCTTATGCTGATTATGTAGATTGTAGTTTTCCACACTTAATTTGGTTTACCTTGGCTGTATTTTTTTTTTTTTTTTAAGTACAGGACTTTCTATTCCTGATGCTCTGAATTTCAGTGAAAAATTAGAATCCAGGTGAGCTCTCTAACTTTTCTATAGCCTTACAAAAAAGAGACACAGTACTTTGAAGGCAGCAGCTTCATTTTGTTGATCTCTGGACAAGTTTCCAGCTGCTGTTTTATACGTAAATGCTAGCACTATGAATGTCACTGTTCTTGTTGGATACTTACCTGGCACAAATTCAGAAAGTAGCATGAGAAATGGTCTTCACCACAGATCTTACAGTCTTGAAGGAGGCTGGATATAGCACTTGAATTTCATACTTGAAATGTTAAATGGTTGTGAAATCAAGCATGGGCACAAAGAGAATCTCCACACTGCTAGAGTAAGCATGTTTGTGGATCTTGCTGTTACTTTGTTCAGAGATTAATGGAGTGCTGTCATGGGTCTCAATTTGGTTTTCAGTACTGTAGCTTAGTATTCTTCTGAGCCCCAAAGAAGGTATCCAGGTGTTTCATGTTACAGAAGTAGTTTACCTGGTTGCTGCTGCTCTTGAAGGATATAAAAAACCCCTTGCATCTATTTATCTGTCAAGGAGTATAAATAGACACTCTCCTGTGGGAGTTGGTTTTGAGCAGATCTCAGTGGAGGAACTCAGGCAGATTCATTAAAGAACTGGAGTAGCCACGTTCACCACGTGTGGTGAGCTCATTAAGTTCACAGGCAGGCAGAGCCTACTGTTCCAGAGTGCTGTGTCCTTCTGAAGGAGTTTGTATCAAACTGTGAGACCTGACAGTCAGCTGACTTAGTGTTTGCTCATTCTTTCTACAAAATCTCACCAAGTACACGCTTAAATATTGGTAGCTTAAGCTTTTAGGATCAGATAGCTCATGGGTTTTTCTCCTAATAACCATGAAAGATTTTGAAATCGTGTATTTGGTTTTCTAGAATTGGAGTCCACTGATCTAACTGTGCCTTATTTTGAGTATTGCTTCGGGCAGTAGAGTCAGGGATCTGTTTGGGCCATGAAGTTGTATATTCTGTAATAGGAATTCAGTTTATTGCTGTAATGGATGCAAACTCATTACAAGTTCTAGGCCACAGGGGATACTTTCCTTTGCTGTGGAAGTCATCTCAACTGGACAATCTTCAGTGCAACTGGCCATGCCCTTCCATGTCAGTGACTGACAGATCTAATTCTGCTTTTGTAGCCGAGAGCCTGTTAGTTAATGGAGTCATGAATATTGTTACTCAGAGGCAACCTTCAGAGTATTAAAATGCATTATTCCTATTCTTCACTTGATATTTATCAAACAAGGTGTTATATCTAATGAATTCAATGCTATTGTCAAATAAATACTGTGTGTAGATCATGACTTAAAAGGAATGGTAATATAAGTAGCTTCATTATTGCTTTGCAGTGACGGAGAGAGATGGGTTTAGTTTGCTTGTTTAAATCCTGCGTGATGGAAACCCAGAGTGAATGTCTTCTCTGAGGGAACAGCAAGCATTATGGGTGATATGATCAGATTAATAAGATCCTTAGTACATATATATTTCATACAAGGTCTCAACTTTTTTCCCCCCCTCATTTCTTCTTACATGGAAGTAGATGAAATGCAGAAACAGCAGTACTGCCTTGGAAGTACCATAGTAGATTTCCTTTTATAATTATCATTCTTGACATATTTATCCTTTCTTATGGAAGTGAAGATGCAGATATTTAAGAACCCTTCTTGCACAAAAAAGCCCAATTTCCGCTCAGTACTTAATTAGCACTTGTTTATGACACAGCATCTGATTTGATTTTCGAAACAAATTGCACAGTAAAGAGGCTGATATTTAAACTGTATAGTAACCACAGCTCCAGCTGTGACTCAAATCTTGTAAGCCTTCAGGGGTTGTGTTTAGGCTTAGAAAATAGGAACTCAGGCCTGTAATTAAATGTCCTCTGAAAATCAGGCTTGGTGGAGAAGTGGAGAGGGTACCACTGAATTTTAAATTACTGACTTGTTCTCAAGAATCATTCTGTTGTTCTGGGCCTTGCTAGGGACTGCAGAAATCAAATGGATTAAAAATAGAAGAGTAGATTACTAAAGCAAAAAAAGTCAGGGGTTGCAGACAAAGAGATGAACAAAGTAAGCTGTTTTGGCTTCCTAGTTTATAGACATATGCAATATATGTAATTTTAATGTATGGCTAACATATAGATAACAAGTTCTGGGGACACCAGAAAGACTAGAGAGAGAGTAAAGATTTCATACACAGTAAAACTGCATTTCAGAACTGTGAGTAAGGTGCTGATGGTTGTGGAATAAGCCATCTGTGGTAATGGAAGGCTCATTTTTAAAGCAATGCCTCAATAATAAACATGAATGTCTTGGAAAAGGAAGTAGACAAGGTTATATTACAAATTAGTCACTCATCTAAATCAACATGTGAAATATTCACAAAATAGTATGATAGAAATTCGCAGTTAGAGTACTTTCAGAGTTACTTTTTGAGGAAAGCAATCACTGTCAATGCTATTGAAAAAGAGAGCAAAATTCCCCTAGCAGCCTGACTTCTAGTCAAGGAAAATGCTGGAGCAGATGCTAAGAGAAAATACTGTGCTTATGAATGGTATTGAACCATGAGCATAAACGATGTGTGCTCATGAAAATACAAAAATGAGTAGGTCTTGCTGGGCAATTAATTGTATTGCTGGTGGAATTGCTTTGAATGGATCATAATCATGGAAGATTTTAGTGTTGATTTATAAATTAATACAGCTTTCAAACAAGACAGTTTTCTGGGTCCCACATATTTTTAAGGCTGGGGGAAGAGGGGCAACTTTATTTTATTTTTTTAATTGACAGTCGTCTTACAGTCCTGTCTGCTGTCATTGGGATACTGCAATTCAGAATATTTTAACCAGATGTATTACTTTAATTGCATATTTCTGCTGAAGAATGCATTCCTAGGAGTCATTTACAGTGTGCCTTGGAGAACCACAGAAATTCAGAATTTAGGAGACTGGCTAAACTTTTACAACCAATCATCAAACTGAGAAATTTTAATTAAATTATGCTTTTGTATTGTGCTTATTTTGATGTAAATGGGGGCTCACTTTTGCAAATATCCCACTTTAATGGCATAAGCATATGTGGGTAATGGCACACATACCTCGTACTGGTAAAATTTGCTTCTCTTCTAGGTAGTCTCTCTTCTTAGATGAGAGTAGGTTTATCAAATGCAGAGCAGACATACCTCATTGAGAGGATCTGTAAATACAGTATTGAGGGACGAGTGATGGGTCTTAGTTTCTCTCCTATTTTTATGTTTCACTTGTCAGCATTGAAAAATAAATTGAGTTTACAGTAGCTGATAATTTGCAGAAAGTCCTGATTGCTTTTATTACAGTACTCAAGCAACTTTACTTTCGAGTCACAAAAAACTGTGTTGGTAAGAGTTGTCTAAATAGAAATACAGTGTTATCTTTACTACTGGAAACATTTCTGCTGAAGAGTATTCCTGTTGCTGGCAACAGATCTGTTAATACACTTACGTATTTGCAGGACCAGGGTCTTCAAATTCAATGATTCAAGTCAGTGTCTTAAATCAGTTATTCAGACTGCTCTGGACTTATGGGCTAGCAAATGTTAAGCAGCCTGCTGGTCTGAAGAGTTTGACTGTTATCCTTTAATTTGTGAGATTAGGTGACAGAAACAGAAAAAAAATAAGTAATTTCCCACAATTTGTTGTGAATGTGATTTGTTTCTAACATCGCAACAGTTTCTTGTGTGAACTTGGCCTCATCTGAGACTGGTATTCAGGTCTCTCTACTTCTGACACTGATTTCAAATTATTGTTATTTCTGCTTGTTTATGAGGACTTTTATTTTTTTTCCTGGATAGATGCATACTGGGCTGTGCTAATTTGAAAAAGAAACTGAAGCACTTGAGCCAGAAGTAAAATATGTGTTTCTGTATTGTTCTTGCTAGATATGCAGCACTTCATATAGTTTCTTCTATTTCCAAAGCACATAGAAATGTCAAGAGCTCCTCTCAGCAAACCTGTGAGGTGGGTTAAATGAGTGTTGTCCCCATTTGACAGTCGTAGAGAGACTAACCACCCATGACGTTAGTGCTGAAGGAAGGATTAGGTCTTGGAGGATGATGCTTCTAGCTGTGTGAGAAGTCTCCTAAAACATTGTTAATGTGCTAAGCATTGCAAGTCCAAACGCAGCAGGTGAATGCAGTAACCAGACATACTTGACTTTAATTTATCAGCACAATGGTAGTTATTAAAATTCATGTTCAACTGAGATCATTGGCTGGGACCCCTGGGCATAATCTTACTACTACTTTGAAAGATTTTTGGAGGATTTAAATTCAAACTGGTGAGAAGCAAAAATAACAAGTGCTCAAATTCTGAGTGTGTACTTCTCCTTAGAGGCAAGATTTTAGTCTGTTCTAATTTTTACTTTATTTTCAAATTCCATGGCTGCCCACCATAGGTGTGAAGGTTTGTCATTCAGCCGTAACACTTTTTTCCTCTCCAACAAATTGTATATTTTGGTGTTAGGAGTACCCAAGTGGATGCAGTTTGTACAAACAAATATTGTGTTGACTCAAGAACAAGAGAAAGCAAGCTTATCTTCAGTAGAGCCTTTCTGAAAATGAGTAAGCTTTTTCCAGCCTTCCAGGAGGAGTGGTGGGGGCACACATCTGATTTGGAGGGGAAGTACTGTGAGTTAAACAAGGGACTGTGAAGTAGTTCCCAGGAGTAAGAAAAATCTCTGGACTTGGTGTTAGCAGGTGTTCTGTCTGGTCCTGTTGCTTAGATGTGATTTTAATTTCTAAGCATTTCCTTTTTTGAAAGGGGGAGGGGGAACAACACATGAATCCACTTGAATGTGGAAGTATCTTTGAACTACAAATAAATGCCACGCCAGGCAGTGTTGTAGGGTTTGTTCCTTACTTTTTCCTAGCTGTAAGTTATGCTATATATGTTTCGTGCTTCTACAGCAATTCGATGTCTTGCCTTTTCTTCAGTCCAATAAAGCATGAAAACAGTAAATGGGGGGAGTTTGTATTTGTCTGTCTGTTTGGGACCTAATTTATGGCTGTGTGTAAGTATAACAACCTGTTACCCTGGTATTAAGGCTACACCTTTTCAGGAATTTTTTGTCATCTCTTCATGTTGTCCAGTGTCTGGTCTGACCATGTTGAGGATGGTAACTGTGAAAACACTCATAGCTTGACTGCTGCTGTTTTGACACCATTTGCTTTTTATGTAGTGTCATTAGTCTTTGCTATTTTACCCACCACAGAGGCTGTGCTTATCCCAGTGCATTTTTGTGGAAATTTAAAAAAATACTTATATATACTGAACTGAAATGTAAAATGGTGGAAAACATAAAAATGGTGACTTTATTTAAAAAGTGTTCTTAAAGCAGTGATATCAGAGCAGTAAACAAGAACTAATCTGGGGACTAAACCTTCATATGCGGTTTAAAAAAAATCTGCAGTGTTTGAAATGCTCCAGAATTTAGACTTAGGTTAGCTAGGTCCCAGTGTAAAAGGAGGTCTCTCTTTATGTCTATTCTCTCCTAGCCCCGAATACACATGCCAAAAGATGGATTTCAGCTTATATCTTCTGGATACCAAGCATGGCTAAAGCAGGTTGGACTGTATTATTGTTATTCATCTCATGTGAGGGACCGTGTTGGACACCTGTGCTTGTCTCATTAGTGAAGTACATAAATGAGGGTGTAATGAAGTTACAGTGCCATGTTAGCTGATACCCCTCATAGCCATCACTGTTTTGTGTTTATGCATGCTGTGTTTGTATAACATTTTCTCACCAGTGTGATGAATGTGCACTTCCTGTAAATAAAAGTTCAAAACGCAGTCACCTGGAAGCGAAGAGGGTCAGAGTCTGAAAACAAATCTACAACAACAGCTTGAATTACAGAATTAAAATGGGCCTTCAAACACAAAGCTGCATGGTGGTGGTGCTGGTAATAATGGGGAGGCCACTGGGTTAAAACTCAAGAGAATTGCATCTAGCATCTAATTCAGATCTGCCTGGGTGAATCAAGTATGGACACTTACTCACATCACATAACAATTGTGCAGTTTGACACAGTCTGACACTGTGGGGAGTCCCCACTCGGAAGTGGCCTAGTGCTATATTACTCTGGCTATTATTAAAGGCCAGGCTTTAGATGTCTCAGCAGTCTGCCTCTAGCAATTGCTGTCAGCTTTTCACTTTTGTGAGTGAAAAATCCCCCTTCAGAAAAAAGAGCTTAATTTACAAATGGCCTGTACAGATCTCTTCTCTGATGAACATACATGTATGATGAATCTTATGTCCTTGAGAATACATGGCTTAAAGTTGCTGTTTCTGTAGAAAGCCAGAATGTGTTGTTATGGCAACAAAAACTGGAAATATGAAAACAGCACAGATAAGCTGCATCCTGTTGTCATGGCAACTGCAGTTGTGAAATGACAAAACATCGTGATGAAGGGATCTTCAAGGTGGTACCGTGAGCCCAACATAAACAAAGAGCCAAGTCACTTTAGCAGAGTGTGAGAATTAAAATCTGCATCAGCAAATCCCCTTAAAATATGAGAGTTTCATTGAAGGTGCTAACAGGATGGTTTTGATTGTCTCCAGTCTTGTGTCAGTATCTTACAAGCACTAGGCAGTAACTTGATGGTGCAAGCTGGTTACTGCGGTCAACTTATAATGACTTCTGTGAAACTGAGCAGAGCTTGAACACCTATTAGAAGATGGGCATCAAGTCTTACATTTGCAAACCATTTCTTTGAATGAGTGATGTGCTGCAAAGGTGGACTGTGGAGCTTCTTTCCGAGAGACCGTTTCTATCTCTCTCTTCTCAAGTCTGCTCTAGTGAAGGTCAGTTGGGACACTGAAGCTTATGTTTTCTTGATTTAAACTTTGCTGAGCCGGAGGCAAGGTGTCTCAGAGGAATCTCAACTCTGCAATTATTGTCTCACAGAGCTCAAGTTTGTTGACCTATGGGGCATGGCATCACTTTCAGTTTCTTATGTGGGTTGGGAGAACAATAGGAAGAGGATAGTGTGGCTGTTCTCTTTTCCTTTCACTTCTGAGGCAAACAGACCAGCCTTATATTACTAGTGCTCTGATGCAGGTGGGATATATGCTTTTTGGACTCTGAAAAATACCAAGGGGATAAAAAACCTAAAATGCACAGTAAAATTTTCAAGGAGGCTTTACACTAGGCAACCTCAAATGATAGAAGAACTTGCACTTTTTGAAAAAGATATTTTTTGTAAGCATGCTTTCCCTTTGATTTTTGTTTATTGATATTAGTTCTAATATCTATCTCAATCTTCTTACTGCTTGATCCAAGGAAAAGTTATAAACCTGTGCTTGTCATCAGCAGATACTGTCGTGGAAATAGCTTTGCTATTCCAATTTCGTGCTGTGATTTCACCACAGGAAGTGTAAGGATAAGGCAGTTGATATAAAGGCTGGGAAGAGCTTTCATGAGAAGCAGAGAGGTTAAATTTTTTTGAGGTGAGTTTGATTTGGTATAGGATATCTATCAAAGATACTACCTGTAGCATTCCTTAAAACTATGTATTGAAAAGAAAGCCACTTTTGATGTATGTAAAAGCATAATCCACATAGGCATCCAGATGGAATGGGGGCTGTGCATCAGGTTTATTCTCCTGCTGTCTGTATTTTTAACAGGATCCTAACTTAATGATTTTTTTCTTTTTCCTCAGCATGGCTGAGTATTGATCTGCTGCCTGACTTATACAGAATGTGAGAAGTATCCCAGTAACACATTGTATTAATGTGGACTAAAAACAGTTTATATTACAGATGAGGTGGAGGAAGATGGAGTTCTGCAAGACTGGACACATACTATAAATATCCATAAAACTGACAATTTTATCTAAAACCAGTGCTGGCTGCATTTGCGTATTTTCAGCCTTCTTAAACTGGAGATAATAGTTGAACACTACCTGAGCATGGGTTGCCTTCACTGATGTCATTACCCTCTGCCCTTTAATGGCAGGTTTTATATTTAATGTTGCTGTGCTGCAATGGAGAGTTGTATTGTGTTCTTATGTGGGCTAGAGGAAACACAATACCAGGGGCCAGAAATACAAGTTGCTTTAAGACTGGCATTTTAAGTAACCTGCATTGTTCTCTTTACTCTAGCTCTTTCATGTTTAGGTGTTTGTCTTTTTGTAGAAGATACACTTGGTTTATTCAGTCTTGATCTTCATTTAAGCTTTTGACATGCTAGCAGTCTGTAACATCCCATCACCTAGATGCTGATCCTTTGGAGACAAGCCACAATTGACTTCTGAAGGGAGAAAAGGAGAGAATGTTTGTGTATAAATACAGTCAATAGACATGACACTTTAATTCCTGTATTATATGGACACTTTCTATAATTTAAGCCAAACTATTAAACTGGGCAAGTTAAGATAATTAGGTGAAACACTAACAAAACATTATTTTGATTACATAAACGAGGAAATAAAAGTATCATTTTAGGTGTCTTCTGAAACATGGTAATTCAGAGTTAAAGCCAATGCCTCCCTTTTTCATAGCATTGTGAGCTAGTATGCATCATGTAGGATATGTAATCTAATGCACTCATCTGAGCCTTTCTGCCTCCCACTGTCTTTTTGTAGTACAATTTTTAAAGCCAAGTTATAAACCTGTAAATGTGTTTTATGCTGGAAATTCTTGGTGTTACCTTAACTAGATTGGTACCAGCAAAGGCCAGTATAATCAAAACAAGGCACTTCAGATATTAATGGTCTGCACTTCAGTCAAGTCAGCTGGAAAAGAGAGTGTAAAAACCAGGATTGTGGTGAAACCAGGATTCTTCTGCTAGAATTGCACTTTGCTGAGAGAAAAGTGAAATTATTCTGGATATATTTGGATTTTGTAATTTTGTAATTTAACATCTTTTCCTTAACTTCTGAAACATCTATTTTCAGTGGATCCATATGCTTTTTAAAATTCAGATACTAACTCCTTGGGTGGAAAGTTGAAATAAGATTTCTTTTTGCAGTTCATTTATTAATACTTGGCACTCTTATAGTACATTATATCCTCAAAGCGCTATGCAGGCATATCAGTTATTCTTGAAACACTTCTGTGTGGTAGGTGCATAACAATAACTCTGAGAGATTTTATGGAATTAAATAAAGCTGGAGATGAGGGAAAAATCTAATGAAACTTCCGTTTCATCTCTCCACCAGTGTAGGTTTTTTCTCTGCAGTTTGTCTCATGAGAATAGAGAGAAGTTCTAGAAATGTTCCAAGATGAAGAGGTTTCAACACATTCGTTAGGGTGCTGTGTTACTCTGCCCAAACTCATGGGGAATTGTTTGGAATTGATCAGGCTTTAGACACATATTTATAGAATCATTAAGTTTGGAAGATAACTTCTAAGATCATCAGACATTATGGAGCTTAGTAGCAACTCTGTTTTCTTTCTTACCAAAGAGCCAAGTGCACTTGGTCTTGTAAGATCTCCGTTTTAAGACTTCACATAGTTTCATGCTTTAGACCTTGGTGAGATTGCTCTTAGTAAATTTGGTGTTGTTTAAAGAAGCATGCACAAGTCTCTGCAAGTTTTACTCCTTAAAGAAGGATATGGCACCTAAATCTTAAAGCTCTGCAGCTGCACTGGTTTAGATTTATCAGCTTCATGCATTGAAGAGCTATAATTATGAAAAATATTGGTATTGTTGAATTCAGATGTGATCCATACAAATTCCCTCAAGGACTTGGCTGATGAGGATCTTGTACACCTTATAGATGGAAGGTGGCCTCTTGCTGGGGCATGTAAATCTGTTGACTTGAAATCACAGAGGTTGAACTCCAGTAATTACTCTTTGGGAAAAGCATTTCTTCACAAACATTTACCTAAAAGCTGTGATTTGATCCTCCCAGGTCCCACTCAGGTAAGTAACTATTTGAATAATCTGAATACGTAAATCCTTTTCCGTGTGTCTTATCTTTGATATTTAAAAGTAGTTAGTGAACTGGAATATCTTGTAAAAAGTTACTGTTAGCTAGGGAGTTACCAGAAGATTAGAGAAGAGTTTGCATAATACGTATGTTAAGGAAAATTTACTGAGCAATTACACGCAAAGTGGGTGGCTGAAGGAGAAAGAGCCCTTTTCAGCAGTTGGAGCTCTGTGTGCACAGCAAAGCTGGCAGAATGCAGTAACACCCTGAGGGTGAGGGGGAAACTGCTGCACTGAAGTCAGTGATCTGTACCAGGTCAGGAACTCCAGCATTACCTATGCTTGGAATCTAGGAAGAGTGTTATAATTGAATCCTAGTAGCATGTTTCAGCTTCTGATTTGTGAGACCTAATTGTTTGGAAGTCAGACCCTGGTTGTCCCAGAAACATACACTCAGCTTTCCCAGAGTGAAATGTTCGTTAGCTTGATTTGCAGTTCGTGAAAAATGGTCCAAGGGTCTTTAATGAGATAGCTCAGCTTTTGTTATGGCAAAACAGGAGCCATTTGAATCCTGCTTGAATCACCAAACCACTTTGAATCATCCCCATACATGCTTGTGGAAATGTGACCAAGGTGTCTGAACATAATAGAAGGTGAGGAATTGTGCAAAGCATTAATTGTGACAGCAACTGCATCTGGCCCTTCACAATTCTGGTGTAATATGTGCAGCTAGAGGAGCTGACGTTTGGTGGGCTGGTTGAACCCTGAGAGATCCTTCTCTTGGTCACACTCCGAGGATTACTACTGTTGCCTCTTTATTTTTATAAATTAATTTTCTTACTGTGGAAAGACTCAAGAAAAACTGCTAGTGACAAAGTCAGAATTGTCTGGTTTTAAGTGTGGAAAACAGGTCTGGGATGCAAGGAAGTGCACATTTTAATTGTATAGCTTTGACTATTGGTTTTTTTGTCTTAATTAAGACTTACAGCTTTTAATGTTTTTCTTATTTTCAAGTGAAAACAGGCAAAAAACTTTCTGCAAAAGTTATGAAAGTATTAATTTGCTCTGAGACATGGTAGTCTCTTTGGTAAGTTCATAATTGGGCAGAATTTTTTTTAAAATGCATATTCTTGTCTCTCAGGTATATAACTACTTCATAACTGGTAAATCTGTATTCATATGTTAGGCTTTTTAAAGGCATATTATTTACACAATTCACTTGAATGGCTCCTTTGAAAGCTGTGTGGCTCTCTCATGTAATTATGTATTTAGTATGCCTTGCATCCATTGTTGGGATAGGGGAAAAGAAAAAAACCTAAGCCCCACAAAATCTACTAAAAATAAATAATAAAAGAATATCTTCATTCTGTTTTGGCAGGTTTTTGAGAAGTTGTATTATATACCTTTTTTTTTTCAGATAAAAAGAGCTACCAAAGCTAAAAAATGAAATGTGGATGGCAGGTTTTTTAATTGCGAAAGTATACAAGATGCACTGGGAGTAATTTTTTTTAATACTTATGTATATTTAATCAGAAAACACCTCTCAGAACAGTAGAGGGAAAAATAAGAGATACCTTTTCATTTTTATGTGTATGTGAGAGGTTAAAAGAATGAAAAGTGGACCAGAGAAAGGATTCAAAATCATTTTTTAGCTGGAAGTAAATTTCTGGAATTGTTATTAAGTTTCATGAGCCCAGCATTTGTAATGTAAATAGCAGCTGCCTTATCTGATATGTTTCATGCAATGTGTTGCATTCTGTGGTGACAGGAATAGTGCAGACTGAACACAATGTGAAAGTGATGTATGTTATATTTTTGGCATTGGCTTAGTTAAGTATGTGGCCAAAAAAAGTATAAGAGGAACTGAGTGAGATTGGAAAGTATTAAGGTTTGTTCTCCCATTTTTGTGGTGTATGATAAAAATAATTCTGAATATTAGGAATCTCAGTAAGATCTGAGCATGTGTTTGATAAAGGATTAAAATTCCTTGGGCACATTTCCTGAGAATTAGGTTTTATAGAGCATGCAGGAAACAGTGTGAAAGAGACTTTCAGGGAGAATTGATCTTGCCAGCCATCCCCTGTTTGCTTTCTGAAGGTGATCTGTCTCCTCATATCAAGCTCATGTCTGGTTTACATACTTCTAATACCCTTCAGACCATCCCTTATGTTTTATCTGCTCCAGTTTGTGCAGTAGAATTTCTAGGATCTCTTTTCCCCTCATGTCTTGGTTTTTGTAAGAGTTAGAAATTACTGTTTACTGGTTTATCTTTAGAGTTCACCTGCATAAAGCACTGGATGCTGTACTAGAGGGGAAATAATTCTGAACTAGGGAAGGACTGAAATAGATGTGGTTGGCATCTGAAATTAACCTTACATACAATTCATCAAACATCAGCCCTTGGGGAGAAAATGGGGTTTCCTTTTTGGCTTTGCCATCTAACTTGTGAAGATGTACAGAAATATATTAGGCTGCCTGTAAATCAAAGGTGTTTTAAGTGCACAGGTTATCATAAAGTTCAGTACAGGGTTCATACAGGGGTAGTAGGTAATACCTCAGTATTTTAAAATGTGCCACAATTAGAGACAGTCATTCTGTACTACTGTCTAATTAATTTCTCTGAAGTGACTATAAAGAAAATATCCTTCAACTATTGTTTGATTTTCTTTTGATCATTCTTGTTTTACAGTGAGGTCAGTATAGTTAGTTTATGCTTTCATACCTGTGCACTATAGTTGTGAACTGTAGTAGTCCAAGAACTCTTTTTTCCCCCTGTAGAGCCACTTAGTTTTACAGGACAAGGTGATATATTTCTGACCTGTAACACAATTTACTAAAACTGTGTTAGTTACCCCTAGTATATTGTATTTGCTGAAGGACTAGAAGAGAACAAATTTGATAAGAAAAACCCAGTCTGAAATGGTATAATCTTGTAATGCAGTAGCAAATAAAGTAAATAACCAATTTTTAGCACTGGCAAAAATTTAGCCATTGAGTGTGTATTGAAATTTGTCTTTAGGACATCAGATAATTGGAAGAGAGGGTAGACTATTAGAGGCAGAACATCTGATGTAGTCAAAAAATGTTCTTGCAATATAATTACAAGAGTAATTGAATAGGTTAAAATACATCTTCCTTTCAGCTCATGGTTACTGTCCACTCAGCTCAGGCAGTGGCTGTGAATGCTTCTAGCCTATTTTAATTCAAAGTAAGGCAAACGTGTTTTAATCAGCAGCGGAGCAGCTGGAACCAGCCTCTGTCAGAAGGAGGTCTTGTTTGAAACTGTACTCTCTGTATTTATTTAGTGGGAAAATACATTTTAGAGTTCAGGGAGTGGGATTTTAAAATCAATTGGAAAAAGAAATTGGTTTTTTTATCAAATAATTCCCTATTTTATGCCACTCAATGTGTATTAAAGATGCTTAGCTTTTCTAAATAAAAAGCTTTGCATCTCTGGGTCTGAAAGCAGACATCCGAAGTATTAATGCAGTTGGGAGTTAGGAAAGTAAAGAGATTGCATCCTGGCCCAGTACTTAGCAAGCAATACCAGCATTCCCATTTGGCTCTAGTCCAAGCACTGTGCCTCTGTATCTTTGTTTTGATGAATCGATGTAGATTGACTTGAGTTCAGGAGCGGATTTTGTCAGTCAGCTTTCAAGTCATGAACATTGAGACCAGTCCCTTGTTTGTGGAGCTGACAGTACAAAAGTGAGTGTTTGACACGTGGCTTGCTCAGTGCATGGGGATAGAGGCTGTTGAGATTTTTCAGAGATCAGGCTCTAAATGAAGTTGTTCTGTTGGGTCACTCATCTGATTTACACACAAGCTGTTTCTATTGAAGCACCTGGGGCCTTTTGTTCAGGCTTGTGAATAAGCCTCTTTCAGTCACCAGCAGTAATTTAGTGTCTGCTTCCTTCAATAGGTAAAAGGCAAGTACGGGAATGACATTTCCTTCCACACTGTGCAACTTCATGCTTATATTTTTAAGATAGGTAACAGAACTGTATCACTAATGTAGATTTTGTTATATACTGGAAGAGATTCAGAAATCATCTAAGGTATTGGTAGTTTTGTACTTTGTACTTCCTAACTCTGAAACAGCACTAAGCGGCAGGAGTGCATGGGTGAGGAATGATATCATCTGTTGGACAGAGAGTTCTGCAGAATAGCCCTTCATTGTTTTCCTTTGTTATTGTGGCAATTTTAGAGGAAGACATTTCATTGCCTTGTATGTTTCCTGGCACAATAGAGTACCCTACCTTCAGACTGTAATGATTCTGACTTGAGCTGTAATCTCACGTAAACCTTGAGTCAACTTAAGTTTGCCTTTCCACTGACAGAGTGCTCCTCATTTTTCCTGCCTCTGCACCTTTCCATGCTTCAGTCAGTACAAATATTTAAAGTAACTTCTTTTTTTTACTTGTCAGTCAGTTTTAATGCCAGTCAGTTCTTTAAGTTCATTCTTACAACATGAAAACGAGCCAACCCAAGGGATGGGAAAGCTTGAGAGTACGGAATAAATGATAGCTTCAAGTCTTGGACAATTCCATATGAAAAAAAAAATAAAATCATTCCATATTTATTTTGTATTATGTTATGAATCCTGGAATGGGTAGTGGTAAGCAGCTGATGCTTACCTAGTGAATTTGCTCTGCATCATCAGAGGCACTATGTAGTGAATATCCTGTTACTGTGACGTTCTTGGAGAATAATAAACAACTTTGATTTAAATAAATTAGACTGGTGAAATGCTTAACCATGGATGGTCATTTCATGTATTATTTTTTTAAAAAAAGTTATTGTCACAACAGCTTTCAGTAGCTGTAGTGATACATATTACACTGCAAAGAAATGTTTGCTGGCATTTGGAAGGTTTTTTTATGTGTGGGAGTGTTTGGGAGGTTAGAATGGTGGACAAAAAAGTATGTCTCACTTTTGTAGCTTGTTACAATACTATGACTGTAATTTTTTTGGGTTCAGGAGGGGCATTGCATACAAGTTCATGTGATATGTATTACTGTGATGTACTCAAATTCTTGAGTTTCAGTATCTTTGTAAAGTGAAGAGTTGTTTGGTTGGGGTTTTTTTAATGAAAATGCAGTGAAAAATGTATTTTAAGGTATCATAAACTTCTGTTGAGAACATTTCTATAGGTTATATTCCCCAGCAGTCTTTAAATACTATTTCGGGAACAGCAGTGTAAATTGCAACAAAGTACAGCAAAGAATGTGGTGACAGACAAGGTTAATCTCTCTGTCTGTCTGCACAGGACCAGATTATGGATGTTGGTGATCACCTTTCTGCTCATTCAAAATGGGTTATATTGCTCTTACATATTCCTTTAGTGCAAGATTGTGCAAGGTTCTCTAGCCCTATCAAGAGCAGGAAGAAACGGTGGCTCAGAAGGCAGCTGTCATTTCATACCCATTCCAGCTGCCCTTTCCACTCAAATTTCCTGCCATCCCCTCCCCCTCTTTAAAAAAAAAAAAAGCAGGGGCAGGATTGCAAAAAAGAAGAGCATGAGGGTTTAAAATCTCTAGCAGCTAATCTATCACATCCTTCAGTTTTCATGGCTATCTGCCTATTTAAAATACACTTGTTTTTTCCTGCCTTGCCAATAATTAGACGAATGCAGTAGTGCTTATGGCATCAAAAACTCTGTGTCTGGTAAAAGCAATTGCCATCATAATGCATCCCTAAATTTAATAGTAGTGGTGTAAAATGAATAAGCAGGTCCCTATTTCAAGGGGCAATGGCTTTAACTATCAAAATGGCTAGTATTTTCCTTGATTGGCTGCTTTGACTCCTTTTTTGTATTTCTGTTTGTAGGTACTGAATCAATTTATTATAATAATTGTATTTTATTTAACAAACAACAAGGCAAGCAGAAACACGAAACTCTTATAAAGTGTCACCAACTTCTATTCACCTTGGATCATATGTTTTTCCTTTTATCCCATTTACAGACAAAACACAAACCATTGCTTTCTCTGCAATTATTACACTTAAAGTTGTCATTTACTTTTCTGCTTTCCTTGCAAAATTGCTTGCCTTGTGTTCTGCCTGGGGCATTGCTGTGGATGCAGAAGAGGTCTGATTAATTGGAAAGAAATTTTATTACTGGGAAAACTCAACATATTGTTGTGGAAAATTAATCAGAATTTACTTTCTTGATCCATAGTGCCTTTTTCTTGCTACTATGACATCTGTAAAGCTTCTCTCAAGGAAAAGATGCAGTTAGTGCTTTCTTAAAGGGCAGTTGCGTTGATGCCATTTGGCTAAGCCTTGAAAGTTCCTGTAATCTGTGCCATCCTGTCTCATACAGTTCCATCTCATAGTTGTCCTTTCTCTGCAGTGCTCTATGCCCAGATCTCTGTGGCTGGGCTGCTCCAGCCTGGCGGACAGCATGCCCTCGCTGCGATGCCTGTATAACCCAGGGACTGGCGCACTCCCAGCTTTCCAGGTACTTTCTGTCTCTCCCCGCTCCTTTTCTCTCCATCTGTGTGCTTGTGCATCTCCTTTACTTGCCTAGTTGACCTCTGTT
This sequence comes from Hylia prasina, assembly GCA_013397195.1. Taxonomy (NCBI): domain Eukaryota; kingdom Metazoa; phylum Chordata; class Aves; order Passeriformes; family Sylviidae; genus Hylia; species Hylia prasina. Next base: position 252,299 of record VYXD01015775.1, on the reverse strand, counting down.
TATTCTGGTTCATACTCTATGCCTCTCCTCTGTCATTCTGATCTCTGGTATTTTAACCCATCTTGTGTAGACTCAGGGCAGCTGGGGCATTTCCATTTACCTTAATATAATTATTTTATCCAAATTGGCTTGATACCATCATCTTTTCCATTGGCTTTAAATTGTGTCAAAAAGATACCACTTAATTATATCTGGCAAACAGCATCCATCACACAGTCTCCAATCTGGCTGTTCTGGCTATTTGCAATTCCCTTCTATCTAAATTTTTTGTGTGCCACTTAAAGGACTGAGAGGGTGAGTTCATTGCCATGATGGTAATTGATGCCAGCAGTTCTTTACTTCAGCTTTGTTAACAGGAGTCTGGACATCTTGACTACAGAAAATTATTGTCCAAGTAAGCTGTCAGTCAAAAGGCAAATAAAGGAAACCTTTTTTTCTTTCCCTTGATCTCTGAATTTGTTAGAGTCAGGCTTTTGTCTGTCATGAGTCAGTTTTCTGCCAAAAAAATTTGTTCAAAACCTTTGGGGTGACCAGTGAATCTTAAAAAATGCAGACATTCTCCCACGAGAGAGTGAGACAAGTGCTGGGTGAGCATCAAGAAACATAGACAAGGTGCCCAAGATTATTGCAAGCATTTTTGATGACACGTGGACATAACAGCAGAGACTGGGCTCCACAGATGTGATAGTCACATTGGAATTGAGGTATTTTATGAACTGCAGTGACGGACTCTAGGAGTATCTCTGTAGAGTGCATATTTATTTGAGCTTATGGTAGCATGAACGTTGCAAAAAAGGTTTATGCTGCTAGATTATGCTACTGCTGGCCTAACCTGTGGCAGAGTTTTATTTACCAGCATCTTTCAAAACCAGATAAAAAGAATAGGCCAGAATCTTTCTGAAATTTTCACTTGTTTCAGGGTAAGTTCATTATGCGCCTGTAAAGGAAAGCATGCAGAGATTATTTTAAGTTTTACTTCTTGCTCCCAGAGCTCAGATAGTGCTGTGGAAATAATCCTCTTAGTCCCAGAGGAGGCTTAAGTGTCTTGCATCATTTTGCTGCAACTCTTTTGCTGACACAGCAGTAGCACTGATGGACTCTGGAAGGTGTCCTGCCAGGCCTCCTTTGCTGAACCAAGCTCTCAGTAGAGCTTTCCGTGGGGGAGGGGGAAGCACGACTTTTTATTAGTCTAAGAGGACTCCAGAGACAACAGGCAGAGTTTAGACTCCTAATCCTGATTTGCATAATTTGACTAAATCGGATGGGCCTAATTTTTGGGCTTTTGGCCGTTGAATAAATCTCAGATCTCTTTAAGCTTAGCAGTATATGGAAAGTAATTTATAAACTCAAATTGAGACTTCCTTCCTACTTGAATTATTTTTGATTACTTAAAATAGACATATATTACAAAGGGGGAGAAAAATTAATTTATTTTAGCTTAAGATGTCCTTGCTAATGATAGATGTGAACAGTAGCTCTTCTGCTAATGCGGTGCATTGATATTTGGGGTCAAATGAGTCAGCTGCGCAACCATTCATAGTGTTGGGATACTGGCAGGACTGACATTCACATTTCTGCAGATTTTGAGAGATATTTCCATGTGCATTTAGTGACTATGGGAATTGGGGAAGTATATCCTACTTGCCATCGGAAATGGTAGACTGGTACTCTTCACTGAACTCGGACTGCTGTGTTGAGGAACACATTTACTGCCAGTTGAGAGAGAAAACACATTGCCAGCAACAGCTTCTGCAGCACTGAGTCATCCACATTTCAATCCATTTTTTTCAATGGGCTCTGATTGATCCTCATTAGCTTGCATGGTTTGAAGAAAACTCCCCTCTGAGGCATGGCTTCTGCATTTTCCAGTGCAGAAGGGAGTGGTTTGGAGCCTGCTTGAAGCAGTCATGTTGCAGTATTTCATCATTCTTTAATGCTTTTTTCTGGTATCAAATCTTCAGGAAAGCATTAAAGACTTCCTTGTAGCCCGGTGAATTTTCTCATATTAAGTTACTTTCTTTTTTCTGTAGCAAGCTCGAAGTAACTGGAGAAGCATATCAATGTTCTTTGCTTATGGCAAAAGAGAAGATGCCATCTGGAAGGCTACTTAGTCACTGCTGAATTTGTCTAGTTATTTACATGGCTGCCTTCAGATGCTCAGACAGAAATGTGGAAAGATGCTCTTTTTGAACAGCTCAGTTAAAGTCTTGCTGACTCCTCATGGGAAATTATGGCAGGTAGTCGATTTAGAGATTATTCTGTTAATATGTCAGGTAACTTGGTTTTTCTTCTTTGTGTTTATATTATTGGAGACACTTAGGTGAAAACAGGATCTTCTGGTTCCTCAGCCCTGTTTTTAGGCAGTCATCCTGCAGTGAGAAAGGCTTTAAGGCTAAAACCATGAATAGGGGAATAGGGAGCTAGAAAGAGTTCTTTTTTACATCTTTTATCTCAAAGGGCTTTGCAAGTGACAGTCTGCTGTGTTACTGAATTTCATAGCAATGATGGTGGAAGATGGCAGCAAATTGGAACATGAACTCCTATAAGGCACAGTGCGAAATGGTCAAAGAGGATATTTTAACCAGAGAAAAAGGCCAGCCATTCCATTTTCAGTGTCATGGATGCCAGATTTTACGGTACTGTTATTCTGCAAAGCAACTGAAAATTAGATTGCATGTAGATTCTCCTAATAAATAAAAAATAAATAATGCAGAATAAAATCTTTTTTCTTAGAAATTTGTGCTTTGGAAGCTTCCAGGTGTGCCAACAGGTGTCTGTTTTCATGACATTTTCCATGTGAAGATAATTACCTTCCCTGTTAAAATATTTTTCCATGCATGCTCACAAGGTTCTATTTATGTTGCTTCTCATAGTTGCAGCTCTTTGAAAATTCAAATTTACAATTACGCCCATCAGGTATTCCAAGGGAATGATTGTATCAATCCTTCCAGGTTTGCAGAAGACCAAAGTATTTCCTTGAATTCATTTCTGTAGGCTGTTGTATAAATGAGGAGGCTTGAAGAGGAATTTAAAAATCTTGCCAAAGACTTTTTATGTATCACCATAATCACAGAGAGCAGTCCACCTCTTCCTTTTTACCTATTTCACAGCCAACACAAATATCAGCTCCTGTTTAGATTGTAAACTTCTTAGGACAAGAGTCAAGCTTTTGCTACCTTTGTCTGGAGCCTAGACACAGGTGGAGAATGGAGTTGTCTTGTCAGCTTTATTTTGCCAAATCTGAAACTTTTGTTTCTGTAACAGGCTCTAGTAATCAAAGAGGAGGATTAACTTTTGTGGTGGAGGTAGTAGCATCTTGTTGAATGCAGAAGTGTCTCTAGAGAATGTCATAAATTTGCAGTTTGTTCTACCTGGAGATCTTGGCCATAAAGAACTACGCATCAGGGTGTGTCAGGTGAAGGGGATGAGCTTCGGCTTGGTTTGGCAGAAGTGAGCATGTGTATGAGACTTCCTCGGTCTGGGCTAAAAGCTCTGTCCTGGGGAGGAAGGCATGGGAGCAACTGTGCTGGGCGAATTGAAGCAAAAGGGACGTAGCACTTGAGGCTGTGCAGTGTGGATGTGACCTCTATGGACTGAGATTACTTTTGCAGAAAGATGAAAATGCAAAAGATTTCAAAGGTATGCAGTGATGGAAGTGTGTTGTCTCTGTGAGACAGACATGAACTTACTTTTCAAATTGCTTTTACATTACTTTTTCCTAATGTTTATATTTGTGTTACAAAGCGGAATATTTGTTAAAGAAGCATTGTCAGTGTATTGGTAGAAACAGTTGCGTCTGTAAATTTCCTTCAGCCTGTTCACGCACTTTTGTGTTAGAAGTTGACATTTTATGAAACTACAGTGTAAATGTGAGTAGTAGTACATAATTTCTGGTCATACAGGAGGTTAGAGCTAGAGTCCTGGGGTGGGCAAACTGCATGCTCAGGAGTGCATTTGTGAGAAATACATTTGAAGGAAATTGTTTGGCTTTGGAGCCAGTGTTTGTTGGTGTGCATGGTTCTGTCTCTAATTGGGAAAGATACGGGGTGTCCAGTCATAGGCTCCATCAGCATGGAGAAGCTAAGCCTGCTTTGTATTCACCCCTCTCGCTCTGCCAGTGGCTGTGTGAAACCTGCCCGGGGGCTGTTTACAGTGCACCTCTAAAGCAGAATCCTAATTTTGGTGACTAATAGCCAGAGCATGTGGCTCCAGCACCCCCCGGCTGGCAGCAGGCTCTGCCCTGGTTGTGAATGTAGTTAGGTGGCCCCCAACTGTTTACAAGACAGCAGAGGTGAGATCTTTGATTGACAAGTCAGAAATGCATTAGATCATTCCTCTGCCAGTCTCTGGTTCATGCTGTTAAAAATGTCAGCCTCTCCAAGTTTGAATGGCAGCCTGAGGGCCTCAGAAGCTTTTTGTTTTCTGAGATGGAAACACAAATTGGATGTGTGCCTGAGCGCTTCATCCTGGGCTGTAATTTCATCTTTTAGCTAAGAACCACAAGGTACATGAGCAAAGCACCCTGTAAACAATAATACTGGGGAAAAAAATAAACAAGGTCGTGTTTCTGGTACGTTGATCCACTGGTGTCCTGACCTCTATCACGTTGAACATCTCCACTCTGATTGCTGTTCCCTTTGGCATTACAATGAGAGGAGATAGACTGACACAGGAGGCAAAGATTTAAAGTTGCAGTGCTGTTGCACATTCCTTGTATTGGCTGTGAAATATTGAACTGCCACAATGTGACACCTGTATTTTTAAGCAAAGTTTGCTGTTGGAGGTGTTCAGCAGCAGTCTTTTCTGGTTTTCCTCATTTTACCACCTGGCAGGAGCAATTATAAAGGCATGAGAGACGATACAAGAAGGAGCAGAAATGAAGCCAAATTGCTTAATTTTTGTGTTTGACTCCAGCCCCATTTGTAGCTCAGACTTCTGGGAACTCTCTGTAAGAAGACCATGATGGTTAACCTGGCTGCAGATTTCTGTAAATAAAGTGCCCAGTGACTACAGAAGAGCTTTCTTAAGTATATTTAGGATTTATCCCTCTTTAAATCTGGTGACCTTGTCTGGCTAGTGGTGTGACCTGTGCAGAGGCTGAGTGATGCTTGGGAGCTCACCAAATTCAGGGAGTTGCCAGGATCTCAGCTCTGGGGCAGTAGCAACAGCAAGAGATATTTTCCTCCTTTCAGGTGGCAAGGAAATGAAGGGGACTAGAAAGAAATCTTTCTTTGTGGATCAGTAGGATGGGTTTGGTTGCTTTTTGTAGAACGTCACTAATTTCTAATTACATTGAGTAATTACATTTAGTAACAGAAATCGGCATTTGTTCTGCACCCACAGTGATCCTCAAAAGTTCCATGTGCTTTTATTAGCTCTTTAATCTGAGTATCAGAAGGTGTGACAGTATTTCTCACTGAGACATACCACCCCAGTGTGTCCAGCACACTGATTAATTTAAATCGCACCTTACCTACAAGGCCTCCCCCTCCTTCAGCCTCGGTACTGATGGTCCGGTTACTGCTAATGTGCTTTTCCCGCTAAGGTGAGGGTAAGCTTTCTAGCACACCAGCACCAGTTTGGCAGTTTGGTTTAAAAAATGAAACAAAACTCATCCCAGTTTTCCTTCCTCCCTCGTTAGGAGTCAGGGAGGTGTGTAAAGGCGTTGTGACAAACAGCATGTGCAGCGCCGCGTCGGAGGCATACAGGTATCTTTAAAGCTAGCTCCGGTTACTCAGGATTGCGAACATCTGCTTGGAGGTATTGTGGAGCTCCACAATGCACTAATTGAATTACTCTTTTCTGGAGTTGCAGGCTGCGCTAATTGAATTAGAACGGGGCTGTGCGTGTGCGCGCTGCCGCGCGGGCGCGGCGCGGGGCGGGGGCCGGGCCATGGCGCGGACTGTGCTGCGCTCCCCCGGCCGCGCCCGGAACTGCAGCCCCGGGGCTCCGCGGGGCTTCGGTAACGTTACAGCCGCCCTCCCGTGCTGCTCCGAAGTCTGCGTCTTTGTCCCATTCTGTGGAGAAAGGAGGCTCTGAGGGCCGCGCTGCAGCCCCTCGCACCCAGTCACAGATGGTCCAGTGCGTTTAGATCCAGCCTAGCCCCTCTAAATCGCTCCATTATCACTTTGGACTTGACGGCTTTACAGGCAGTGAGGGCTTCAGAGGGAGCCGGTGGCACAAGATCAAGTTGTACCTATTTGTGCACAGCGGGCAAAGAGATAACACCAATTTTTTTTTTTTTTAAATGCAAATACGGAATTTTACCACAAATTTGGAGAAGTCATGAAATACTTTCTTATCCCGCATCTAAATTTAAGCCAATGTTAGAATTCAGTCATTCTTAGGAAATATGCAGAGACAGTTCTAAATAATTCTGTGTAAGGAGAAGAAAATAAAATATTTCTTCTTTGAAATAAGGTGAACACATGCAAAATTTTAGGCAATCAACCCAAACACTCTCAGTAGAAACGTGCTTGCTAAATCTCAATATTCATAGCTTGAAGAATTACAATGCTACACTGTGTCATCTGGATTTCTTCTTATTTCCTCTGCTTTCTGTTGGCTGTTACTTACATAGCGTGTAAAAATACTCAGACATTCTCTTTCCTCTGTTGTTTCCTCTACAGATAACCAGATTACTCACTTTTCCATAAAATCTCAGCTATTTTCACTCAGTTTTATCTGTGTTTGGTAGATCATTCTCATAAACATAAACCATATCAGAGACAAGGTAGTATTTGTTTTGCTTTAATGGTTTCTTATATTTTGTTACATTGGAAATAAAAATAATTTGCTGTAATACTCTGCAAACTAAGTAAAATTAAACTCTCCTTGTGAAAATAAGTAACCAATACTCTGTAATATGCATGATTCTTTTTTATTATGCTTGTATACTTGCCCTATGTCTGGTGATGTTAAACAGGACTTCTAATTATCACTAAGAATTAGCAAAATGGCTGCCAAACACAGAAATTTTAGAAATTTTCAGTTATGCTGAAAGTTATTTAACAACCAGTTGCCCTCCAAAATAAAATGCAGGTTTTTTGTTAAATATCTGAAACAGGTTTTTGTTGCCTTTTGGGGAGAATTCCCAGAGAAGTTTATACTTTGGGAATTCTGTTTTTCTGATTTTATTTAGGTTTATAGTTGTTTCTCTCTAGCATTTTATTTCTATATTTACATATAGAAATATGTGTAAATATATAAAAACAATCAGGTTGTCAGTATTCTTGGCTCCCTTTCTAAGTAGTCAGGTAGACTACTTCTAGTAGTCATTGCAAATGAAATATTCAAGTAACTCATTGATCATACCCAAATATTTATTTAGGGCTCGTGGCTAGTTCTTAAATGACTACCAATATAATTTGGTGCCATTGTGGAGTTTTCTAAATTGTGTCTGTATATAGCAAGATCAACCATCACCTTTTGCCTACCTTCTAAAAAAAAATCCCTGTGATTTATTCTCTCAAAATTCAGCCATATATCCAGCAAACAAAGGAAGCAACTCTTCATTCAGCCAATAAAGCTGCATACGCTTCTACTCTTTCAAGAATATACCTTGCTCTTCTATCACATCTTCAGAGTAATAAACTGTGCAGCAACCCTTTGATGTAGGTAATAACATTTGACCTTGCAACACAGTATGTTCCCTTGTGCAAATGAAGACGAACTTAACAGGTTGATGTTGTGGTGGTTGTTCATTAAAAAAAAACCCCCAAACACACAAAATTGGTGTGTAGGATAACACGCTTATATCCAGTGCCTTCTTTTGGTAAAAGTCAGAAGTGAAGATGGTTGTGGTGAGATTGTCACCTTTAAAATAATGTGAGAGTGAATTTGGTGCTGCCTTAAGAGGCTGTAAATGGGAAAGAATCTATTCCATCCAGTGTATAGAGTGCTTTAAAAATCAATCTATTTCTAGAAACTAAATTGTCCTGGGACCAGCTCTTGATATAAAAATTCATAGAAACCTGTTTTTCCGAGTGTGGTAACTTCTTGCCATAGTGCTGTAGTGTTAGAATTCACATTGGCCAGGTTGTTCTGTAAATTAAACAGTGACAGCTTCCCTCGGGGGAACAGCCAATGTATTTATGATGATGTGCTGATTACACAAAATACACTGCAAGCAGAAAACAGCTGCAGAGAACAAACCTCTTAAAAGAATACAATTACAAATAGCACCCTCAGTATTTCTAGTGGTGAGAGCAAAATACAGCATGCTAATGCAGGCTTCTAGTTTGCTTCCAAAGAAGAAAAGGGATCCACAAAGAGGAGGCTGAAGTATGGTTGGACACGCACACAGTGTCAATGCGGAGCGGCACATAATCCCCTCCTGAAGGTGAAGGGCAAGAACGCACCTCAGGCCTGCTTTTTAGCTGTCCTTGTTGCTTAAAATTCCTGTGACTGCAACTGCAACAGCACTGGCTGCTGAGGCGTTGGGGCTCTCTGGCTTGTTTGAGTTTTGACTGCTGTGTCCTGGTTAAGAGCTGAGATGTGATTAGAAGACTTAATTTGTGCTACCAGTATGACCATTATGAAGCAGATCATAGGAGATACTACAGGAAAAAAAAAAAAAAAAAAAGGCCCTGGTTTAAAGCTGAGCTTTCTTTTGCTGCTAATTATTGCTTTGAGGGAATGTTTGGAAATAAGTTCCAGTTGTTGTTCGCAGTCGCCTCCAGTGTTTTGTTTTTAAAAGGTTCCTGTTTTGTATGTGTAGGGCAAGGTCTTGTATAGACCAGTTTAGGACAAGATGAAACTTGAAACATGGAAGATGGTGAAGGTGGGACTGTGACCATAAACTCAGGACACAAACAGACATCTGAAGAGAAAGAGATCTTCACCTGGAAACAAAAAATGAGAACTGGAATTGCTTTGTGTAGTGTGGCTGTATGCAAGAGACCTGTGATAAGGACCACTGTGGTGGGATTTTCTGTGAGGGCTTGTTGAAATGAGGAATATGTGGTGGTGTCAGCTCCCACAGCTACTAATATCTCACTTTGGAAGGTTGCAAAAGCAAAAAAAAGCCCTCCACAACTCCACAGCACATTCTTTTTTGGTCTGAGTTGATCTGTCACACTTAAATCGTTAAAATATGACATTCTACTTTTGGCTATGCCATGTATGTGTGTGGGAGAGTGAAAATACAGAGAATGCCCTTTTCAGAGTCACTGATAGATAAGTATGATGCCTTTTAAAAGTCTGGAATTTCTGTTGTTTGGTGTCTTTGTTATGTTCTGGGACTGTATCAGTAAAACGTATTTCAGGCAAAAAATTACCTGTTTAAAACGAAGAAATGTAGTCCTTTCAACATATAGATCTGATTTTAAAGCAGATGAGGTAAATTGGCACTCTAATTTGGAAGGACTTAATTCACTTGCTTAGAAGTATCAGCTTTTCCATCTATGGATTACTGGCATGTACTAATGGACTGTTATTCATCTGTCTGTATTTTCTTTAAATCGTTTTTGAGCCTCTGTGTGTTGTCCTCCTCTGCTTACATGTATCCCATGTGGCAAGAGGGAGTTTTGTATAATCACCCTGCTTTAATCAATAGAATAATTGATAAACCAGATAAGATTTAAACTGATTACCTCCCCGAGTAGAACTCCCCGAGGGCCTTGGACTCTCTTAATTTTGACATGTATGTTGTGTACCCCGTGGATGAAGTGCAGTTTGAATTATCTGTTTTTATTTGCTTAATGATGGGGAGGGTGTTAAAGTCAAATGTTTAATTAACCCAGCAATGGGCTGCGCTGTCACTTACACACACATCCAGCTGATTGAGATATCTCACCGAGAATACTGAATAGGAATGATAATGTGGCACTGAGACGGAAGATTGCTTTTTCAATCCATTTGCTGGGTCACTGCTTTGAATGTCTTACTGGATGAAAGGCATTCAGCCTGGAAAAAAAATTCAGCATTTAAGTACATTTTGTTTTCCTGGCCCCTTTCCACCAAGAAGTTAAATAAAACAGATATGCTGTAGGTTTAATAAGCCATTCATGTTTGTAGCAAAAAAGCTGCAACTACTGAAACTCAAATGGGCGGTGGTCTAGAGCTGTATAATTTCCTATAGGAACAAAATGTTTGCCAGCCCCAAGGTATCAGAAGGTGAGAACCTATATACATCTTTATCTTTCCTTCTTTGGTTGCTTGGCTACTCACCCCGTTTGATGGTCTCCAAAGCATGTCCAACTCTTCCTCACCCAGCACAATGAAATTTAAAATAATACCTTGTAACTCCTTGTCCTAGTTCAAGAAGATGGTGGTTTAGAGTTGGAATTATTTTATAATGGTAGAACCTAGTAGTGAGCTGTTAAATTTAAATGCTGCAGGAGGGGCTGTTGTGTTGGCGCATTTAAATTTGCTCCAGCCAAATCAGGACAACCCAAGGGTTTATTTCTTGGGTGGCAACTGTTAAAAGCCTGCAGTGCTTGCTGGCCAAACATTATAATGCAGTGCCTAATCCGTAACTTTTGATTGTTTTATTAAAAGATTATAATTTTTTTTTGCTTAATGTGATTGACAATCACAGTTTTTTCATATCAGCAATGAGGTTTTTCAACAGCACTGTATGCAGGTAAACACACCCTGTATTGGAAGCTAACTAAATTTGCCTCATAGTCCAGCGGTGTGATTGATGCTTCTTGTAATAAATGTATCTTTGGAAGCTGGAAAAAGCACTGAAGCCTCACTGTATGGACTAATTACTACTGTGAGGTACATTGGGGAGGTGGAGCTGTGTCATCCAAACTACTCCACGGTGACTCTGTAGGTACTTTGAGCCTGTTCCAGATTGAGAACTAAGTAGGGTTGGCTGCAGGGTTACCTGGCTCACACTGTCTAAGACAAAGGTCTGGGTGGCTCCACATTCGGTGGCATAGACAGTGTGCTGTGAAACCCCATCAGTTTGACACTGCAGTGAGATCACTGAATAGCCATTTCTCAACAAGTGAGCTCCTTTAGGGGAGAAACTGTGCCTAAAAAGTTAACAAGTTTTATAACCCTATGCTGTCATTTTTACTTTGGACAGACAATTTGTGCTTCATGCCTTTGTTTTGTATCTCATTTTCCCCTTTTCTGCAATAAAAAATAGGAAGGAAAAAACAATAAGTAAAGAATAAAACAGTTCAGAGAGATGAGGATAGTGTGGTTGATCTAGGTGTTTGGGAGTGAGAGTTTCACGGGCTCTGAGGAAGGGATGTGATGACAAGTGGAGTATTTTGTCTGTTTGGCAGGAAAGCTCAGAGTGAGAGGTTTTGGAAAAGATAATAAGTGTAGGTGATGAGAGGGGAAGGGGTTTTATAGTCAGTCCAGTGAGACTGCATTGGTTCTTTGAGAGAAGTAGTTAAAAAAGTTAGAAAATAATGCTTGAAGAAGGATGATGCCTATATAACTTAGATCAAAGTTACAAGGTGCTTATATCGCTTGAGTTACAAGATAGCAATATAACCTGATATATCTATATAACCTGGTATCAATATAGCCTAAATCATGACTTTTCTATATATCTGTATTACCTGATACCTATATAACCAGAATCGTAACTTTTATACCTGTACAAACTGAATCCTAACTTTTATACCTATATAACCTGATATAAATAACTTTTTACGCAATGTAATGGCTAGTATAGGGTTAACTAGTTGCTTAATGCTGAATAGACAGTAAAAGAAAAAAAATTGCCAGGTGGATAGCTTTAGAGATAGAAAATATAGTACTAATGAAAAATTGGCAAGTGCAAAGCCAATTAGCCACAAACCAAGGAATTTAGGCCAGTTAAGACCAGACAGATGAAGGAACACCATAACCACGCATGCTCCAAAGACAGAGTTGAAAAGTTCAGATGCGAAGACTTTGGAAGCTTTCATGAGAGACCCCCGACAACCCCTGAACTGGGGAGACACGGGTGCAGTGAGGAAGAACTCTAATAACCATGAGATCATACTATGTAAATCAGTTCTGGCGCGTATGTGATGATGTTATAGTGACATAGTGATACAGGCAATGCTTACTGTGTAAATGTACCACAGCACTTTGCAAAGGTGAGTGAGTTAGGTGGAGATATCCCCCTCACCACCAGTGCTGCAATAAAAAAAACACCCTGCTCTATAGACACCAGTCTATGGGGATTTATTTCCAGTCTATTTTTTGGGCATCAGGGACTTGAAATCTGCAGTGAAACTAGACATTTTACAACTGATTTCTAAGAGCAGCTCCTATGCAGATGAAGGTGTAATAAATATTGTACAAAGAAAGTTAAACTGTATCTAGAGAATTTTAATAAATAAAAAGTTTTTTTAAAACTCTCTCTGGATCCGTTGGCTCTTGCTAACTCTTGTTAGTACTAGAAAGATGTTTTTGACGTGTATTTGAATGTTGGCTTATATTGCAAGCCTGTAAAAGCTGACTTTATGCTTTTCCCCCAACCCTACATGTAGGAGAAAGAAATCAACAAAACATCTTATTCCGGCATACAAAATCACTGGTAAAAGCCTACAATTCATGAGCATAGGAGGGAAGAATGCCGTGAACTGTGAATAAGAGTGTATAATTTCAAACTTCAGTACTTCTACACTCTGGGATGAGTGTTGAAAATGAATTTTTGTGGAAGGAATGCAGCAAAAGGAAAGCAACAAAGAAGTAAGAGCCAAGCCTGGATTGATTCAGTTCTTCTCTAAAAGGCTACTGTTGCATGCAAAATCCTTCTTCCTGAAGTATGTGTGGCACTATCCAGCAGTCTGGCAGAAAAATTTAACCCCAGCTGAAACTGTTATAAAGAAATTTTAACATGAATTTAAAAGATGGGAGAAATTACTAATGTTGCCCTGAAGAATAGAAAGGGAAGAATATGGTTTTGTTCAATGTGAGGAGCAGATGTACAAGGGTAAGTCAGTAGGAAGAGGCAAACCAAAGCATAGAGATAATAAGATTCAGAACAAGTCCTGACACCAGTCTTACATAGGTAATCTGGTTGAATATTTGAAAGTATACCATGTTATGTGTATTGTAAGGTTAATTGGATGTTTTCAACCATGCTTTTTTGGGAATGTGTGCTTTCCATTCCTTAAAAAGATGTAGATAGCTTTGAACTACATAAAATCTTGGAGTACAAGATGTACGCTATAAAATCATGCATAGAAAGTGCTAGCTATAAAAGCATGTGTATACCTGTGAAGGTGCTGATCAATTTTTGCTATTTAGGAAAGGAAATTCCAAAACAGACCCAGCTGTGAGGAGATGCAAATAACAAAATTCAACTAGAGGTCCTTGAGGCTTCTTAAGCTCTAACCTTATTATGAGGAATGGGGAAGTCGAACTGCCTAATGCAGATGTCTGTGAGTTACAAAAATAACCAGATGTCCTGATTAGCAGAAGCAAATGTTCTTCCCTTAATCCACGTGAAATTATATTCAAAGGCTCTCCGGATGTAATGTGTGTGTAAATAAGGCACCAACAAACATTGGAACAGAAAGGGCCATTGGCCAACTAGCTTGCAAGGCTTGAAAGCTTGAATATTAAAAACAAATTTGCCACTGCTGACTCTCTTAAATTCACAGAACAGAGCTGTTAAGCAGGGCTGCTTCCTGGGAAACATAGAAAGCCTGTTCTCATTAGCCATATTCTCTCTCTCTCTCTCCCCTCTCTTGAAAAATGTGGATGAAGTGAAGCTAGCTTTTTAAAATTCCCCTAAATTACTTGCTCCCAGCATCTGTATTTCAGGGAGGGTAGTGATGGTGGTGGGGTTTTTTTAGCTACAGCTAGATTTTTGCTGTTCAAAATGCATCTGTTCATCAGATCTTTGCTGTCTGTGCTGGGTTTTGGTATTTTAATTTTAAACTGGATTTACTGTTCTAGGAATGCTGACTTCCCACACCATTAAATTATCCTTTATAGCCAACCAGTAATTACTAAGTTAAAGAACATCACAAGAAGTTTTTCTTTATGTTAGGAAATTCTGTTGTCAAGTCTCATTGCTTTGAAAATTTATACTTTTCCAATCATTGATTTGAATAAAAAATAAAGAAAACCATGAAGGATCCATTCTGCAGATGTGAAAACTGGAATATTATCTTGGTTGTTGAAACTTTTGTTACCATTATCAGTGTTAATAGGGTGGCAGACCAGATTAGGACTTGTGTGAACATGCATGTATGTGTCTGGTGAGAGGTGCAGTGTTGTGCTTCCTATTTTCACTTCTGTCAGAGCTTCAGTTTTAAGAATTTAAGTTCTAGTAGGTACCTGAGCTGTTTGAACATGAATTTCAACTTGTAAATGTTCCAGATGGGGGTGAAGTCTCCATTACAGAGCATTTATAAATGTATTGGAGGGAAAAAAGCGCCCTGATTCTGTGCAGCTAACAAGATAATAAATATAATAAACAGAATAGACATGTGCATGCCAGTCTGTAAAGCAGGCACTGAACTGGAAGGCCTTTTTAGTTTATTCCCTTTCTTTTTCTATTATCAGTCAGTGCAAGGCAGACTGCAGATTCTCTTCCCCCTCCTTCCGTTGTTCTAATGCTCAGCCAAAACCTGTTGTGTTTTCTTTGCAAAAGTACCACTTAACTTTAAACTTGTAAGAGCTGGGAAACTTGTCTGTGCCTTCATTCCAGGCTGAAGTCACCCCCTTGTGCCTACACATTGCAATTTATGGTGTTCTCTTTAAAGATCTAATCTCGGTGAATGTTCAGAGAAGCAAATGCCGAGGAGGAATGGGGTCTGATACTTATCTCTGCATTTTCATTGCTGTGGATCTCCCTGTGTGTTATAGCTGTCATTTTTGTTTTATCTACTGAACAGCAGAGAATTGCCTTCAAACTTGCGGCTTTCATACTTGCTCTTCTCAAGGAACATTACCAATCTTAAGGACTGGTTTTATATATTGTACTGACTAGCCAAATAAGTGTAAATTTGAATATTTTGGGCCTCATGATAGGAGAAAAAGGAGAAGCTATCCTTAAATGTTTTTAGTGGATCTTAGACACTTATTTTTTTAACAGTAATACTGCTTCAGGCTGACACTGGCTATGCCAGGATTCATCCTAGCACTGTTTGAAATGGCTGAGATATTTATAAACTGACAGACAGTATTTATAAAATGAGGATGCTGACAGTCCCTTAACGATAACAATGGGCTTGGACTCATCTATCACTTACAGAGGTTATTGGAAAGGGAACGTAAGGCTTCTGTGTGCCTCTGGTCTTAGACTGGCACTTATTTCCACACATATCTCTCTCTTTTCAGTCCTCTCTGGCTGACATCAGCATTAGACAATTACAGCTAATTTCTCCATACCTTTACCCAATGATGCTTTGTCCTGTTTTCTGCAAGATAACTGACTTTGCAGCATCTTGGAGCAGCACCCTATTTCTCCTAAATTCCCCCCTTCTAAACAAGAGGAATATCTTGATGGCTGGCAGGCTGCTGGCTTGAACTGGGAGAGAAGAACAGTGTGCCCTGATTGACAGACTTAACCCAGGGCTGGGCAGGGGTTAAACAGGCCTTCTGCTTCCTTTTACTTTCATATTGCACCAGTCTGCAGACAGAATGCTGATGTACCTCTTTATTCAGTGGCTCCCTCTTGACTGAGAGAGTATCCTTCTGTCCTTGGTGGGGAGGACCAAGTGCAGTACAGGGACACTTCCAGGAGCATGAAAAAGGATGTCAGTTACTTTCAATTTCTGATAAAAGAGTGTGTTCATTCAAT
This sequence comes from Hylia prasina, assembly GCA_013397195.1. Taxonomy (NCBI): domain Eukaryota; kingdom Metazoa; phylum Chordata; class Aves; order Passeriformes; family Sylviidae; genus Hylia; species Hylia prasina. The sequence continues at coordinate 236,584 of VYXD01015775.1, read as the reverse complement.
GCACTTAGGAGCTTGAGGGTCAGGTCATATCAATAGTTTGCACTGGAAAAGGAAAAATGCACTATTTCATTGGTGTGTGCTAAAGCATCTATTTTAATGTGGCAGCAGAAATACTGAGACAGCTATGTCTGGCATCCAGTTTGCCCTTGGAACATTTACTCTACTCTAACTGTTTGCACACTGTGTTCCCACTGTATTATTTGCTTAGAGACCTAAAATACCCAAGTAGGTTTCCTACATGCAGTTGGATCTGCTGATACTACTAAAAGCACACCCTGCCCAGGCTTCTGTTCAAACTGATGTATGCGCACGCAATGGCTGGAGCGAGACTTGATTGGCTTGAGGGGGTCTATTTATCAGGGAACTCGATTAAAATACAGACTGCACATGACATCAAATTTGTAATCATTTTTCCACAGCAAGCAAGCAAGCATTTTCTGTATTGGATGCAGGTGTTTAAAGCAATAGTGTGTTTTAAGGGCCAGTGCAGCACAAATTCTGGCCTTTGGGATAAAGACAAGTGTTTTGCCTGCATAAACAATATAATATTTTTTTCCCCGAGGTCCACACACACCTAGTTTCCCTCAAGCTCATCATCTCTGTCAGGTTAATCAATAGGCACCGTATGGCAGAGGGTCAGTAATCAGTGTCATCGTGCCTTTAAATCGTGTTGAAAATTTGCTTAAAGCCTGGGCCAATTAACATCGAGATGATGAATGGATGGGTAGATGGGAAGAGCCTGGCGCTCAGGGGCTTTGTGAGAAGGAGATGCTCAGCTGTTGAGCAGCAGACACCAGCGAATAAAATCAGCCATTCATGTGAGCTCAGTCCACCCACTCTTAATGATAATGTCAATCTAGCAAAATATATACACATTGGAGTTGTCATGAGTTCATAAATCAAAGGAGTTTGTCAAAGGCATTCAGATTAACGAGGCAGCAGCAATAACAAGTCAAATTTGCATAGAGAATTGCCCGAATCTCAGTAAATTATGATCCTGTTTTTCATTTGATTATTTGCTAATGTCTCAAGAGGGAGAATGATTATATTAGCATGCAAAATCTACTCCAGAAGTAGAAATCGGAGGTATAGCAGACCAGCACACGATGACAATTAATCAGTTTCTGCATACTAGCATAAACACGCAAGGCCCAGAAATGAACTCCTTTTTTATTATTATTTCTCCTTGCTACTGATCCAAATGGTTCAGCTTGACAGAGACTTTATATTGCTTTAACAGTGTTCTGAATTGTGCCTGCAGGCAAGACATAGTTATGCAGCTATAACCAACCTATCCATCTGCCAACCAGATTGGAATTCTCCTATCCAAGGCTTCCATTAACCCCCACTGACAGCTCCAAACAGGATTAAGAATTTGAAAGCATAAAAAATAGTTGTGCTCTTCACATAGACACACGCTTCTCCCCCACCCCCACCTCCACACACTTGGAAAAAAGGCTGTGTCTGTACTCTTTTATAATTAGTGCAGGGCAGAACAACATCAAAGAAAGCCTCCCCCAGTTGGCAGGGGTTTGATTTCCACCACGAGTGAGGCGGTACTAAAGGTAGCTCTGCCCAATTGGTAGTCCCTGGGAGTGCATTTCTCCATGTATTATATCTCATTCCCAGCAGTGTTTTGCTGGGCTGTGTACACAAAATACTGCATGTCATCTCCTGTCAAACGCTTCAGTCTGGGGATTTCGTATGCATTGTAGCATGTTGTGTTTAGTGGTGGAGGAGGCTTCATGGGGAGAGTTAAATAGTAATAATTTCGTAGTGGTCTTTAAGACAACCTGCCATGGAGTTATATTCTGTTAATTACAGGCTGAAGTTTTAAATGCAAATCAGATTTAAAAGGATCTCATTACAGGCAGTAGCCATTTTAGGAAAAATGAGCTATGGAAGGCAGAGCCTATTTGCAGGAATCTCCTGTTAGAGAGAAATTTTCAAGGTTACAAGAACTGAGCTTGGGTTTCCTGACTTCTCTTTTCAGTACTTCCCCTGTCATTGTGTGACCTTGGGCAAAAAATTAAAAATATTTTATCTGTCTGTGGAAAGGGGGAGTGCTTTGGAGACTTCAGCATCTAACTTGCCTGTATTTGTTCAAAAGAGGAGACCCTTGCATGCAAGTACAAACAGTTTTAGCCAGCCCGGCTTTAGTCAAGAAGGCTTGCCTGTGGGAAGTAAAATTTTCCCCTGGTAGAAGGGAGTTTGTATGGCTTTTCAGCTTTCCATGTGCACTAGTTTTCTTTGCTTCTTTCTTCCTAACAAATTCCATCGTTCCCCTACTATGTATGAAGTACAGTTGCTGCAGATCTTTAATATTCCCAGTGAGTACACCCAACCTACCGTCTGGATACCAAATGCTTCTTTCCAGGTCTGTGCCCGGGATGTGCATTTCAGTAACCACGAGAGGGTGCTCAGAGCAGTTCCTCCCTTTGTCTGCCTCTCCTGTGGCCAGAGCATCACTGGAGTCCTGCTGAGACAAACCTTATTCTGACCTCGCACATGTTTATCCCTCCTCCCACCTTGTTCAGCAAGGAGAAATATATAGATGCACCGTTTCAGTCGATTACGTTATGCTCTTCCCTTGGCCATGGCTATGTGTTGCCCTGTCAAGTGAAATTCACTTCCACGCAGCTACAGTTAGTCCTGAAATATGCGAGGTCCTGTACCTGCACCTGGATTAATAGGTTTCCTTTTCCTGAGAAATGAGCGGGAGTTATAAACATCTGTGCCTTTCCTTAAGTGTAATGCTTTCCAGTCATTCTCTCTTCACCAAGCGTAACTTACTTGCCGACAAAAGTGCATGAGCAGCGCTCCTCTTTAATAGTCTGCTATCGGAGCTGCTGTGTTGGTGCTGTAGAATGGTGAGACGCCAAGCTGTGAACCACCATATGCACTTGGCAGTCTTTGTCTGGTCTTTGTTCAGCCAACCTCTTAGCCTTGCCACCTATAAAGATAATGAATGCAAAATGGTCCTCTGCTTGCTCTTAAAATTAGATGCTCAGCTTAAAGAAAAAGTAGATAACTCGATGTTTTGCAGTAACTAGAAATTTCAAAATAAGGGCTAGCAGTTCACCAGCAGTCCTGCTTTTTGATGTTGGTGTGAGGTAGGATCCTTAGTGGCTTTGAAAGGTGAGAGGAATGCAAGATTTCAGTGTCAAAGAAAGATTATTTGGAAAGGAAAATCATTCTGACACTTATTGTAGGGAAGGGGGTGTGTGTTGAAAATGTATCCAGAAGTACTAAACAACCCCCTTACCCTACAGCCACAACAAAATACATTTCCTGGAAATCTGTAGTAACTAGCCTCAGGTTCTTATAGTTTTCACTCTTGACCTTTTTTTTTTTTTCCCAAAGCACAAAAATTAAAATCCTAACTTGAATGAACCACTTACTAAACTAAATTACATGAGCAGAAAAGAGCAGCTTTAATGTCTGATCTTCCTTTTTGTATCTATGCGATTCTAGCTTGTATGTTTTTATGATCACAGTTCTTTCAAAGCAGGATTTAATGTAATAACTTGGTCCTGACTGTGACCTCATACAAAATTTTTTAAGAGCTGCCCTCTTACAGTGATTTATCAGGCCTGTTTAGGATTGATTTCCATTATAAAACTCTGGTTACAGCATCCCAAATGTCATGGTGCCTTACAAGTTCTACATCTTGTTTAAAAAAAAAATCAAAATCACTAGTTGGTCTGCAAGCCTTGATTTACTCCTGACCAGTTTATGACATCTCAAGTGGGGTCTTACAGTTGTGTTCCTGTCCCTCCACCCCTTCTCTGCCATTTCTCAGCAGCTTCTGCCCCTGCCCTGTCCGCTGGCTGTCCCTTAGNTTCCCGCGGCCGCCGTGCTGCTGCCGGCCCTGCGCCGCCGCCGCTCGCCGGGCCCCGCGCCTCCGCTGCCAACAGATGCCACTTCTGTCTCCTGAGGTGTTGGGCTGGAAGCTGTCTCTGTGAGAAGCCAGGCAGAGCCGTGCTCAGCGAAGGACGGGTTATTTGGGGGACAGGTAGAGAATGCCAACTTCTGCTGTAATAGACGCAGTCCTGCGCTTGTCTGCAAGTAACTGGAAAACCACCCTTTTCCTGGCAGAGCTCTCCCTAGGCAGTTTTTCTGTATCTCTTTAAAACCTGTTAAGTTGCTCACTACTGAATGTGTGGGAATGTGGCCTAAGGCTATGAATACTGTGGTGATCAAACTGAATTTAGATGTGTGTGTGGGATTCCCCCAAAGCTGGCTGTCATTTCTCCCCAGTGCAGCATCTGAACCTGTGCGAAGGAACACTGTCTTCCAGAGTGGCTGACTGGCAGTGAGGTCAGGATTCTCCCCACTGTATCCAGCAGTTTTTAACCAAACATTTGCAAGAGACTATTCGTGTCCTGATACAACTATAGTTTATCTTTAAGCCAAGCAATATTTGGCTTTAATCATGACATTAGCAGGATAAAAGTTTCCTGGTTGTATTTTTTCTCATGCCTGGTTGTATATTCTCATGTTGGAAAAGCCCTTATATTTCCTGCTTACCTTCTCTTGACTTACTGATCTTTTTGGAGGTGGCAGCTTACATTTTAGAGAATCAGTCTTTCTGGAAATTGTACATGTATGTGGAGTTGGGGCAGGAGAGAAAAACATATCAGTACTACCATACACTACCTACACAATACTTGGGGGTTTTTTTGGAAGGATTTCCTGCCAACCTCTTTTACAAGAATTTAGCTCCACTATGATTTCACTATGATTTTAGGCAGCCAGGCAGACTCAGTGCAATTAATAATTGTTAAGCAGATTGAAAACATAGGGGCACAGAGAACAACAGTTGCACCCATTAACAACCTCTTGTTTTCAACAGGTTTCACTGATTAAAATGGTTATTCTGGGGCGTTCAGGAGCACCAGTGTTGCCATGCTGATTCAACTACCATTTCAGCTTTTCAAAGTGGCTGTTACTGGTAGTTTCAGAACAAATCCCCAAAGCACGGGCTTCTTCAATAGATTACCTGCACAGTGGTGCATTGTTGTGTTGAGGAAGAGAAATTCTTTCACTGCCATAACAAGCTGTTTGGCATAAAACTACAAGGTAGCCTCCAGTATATGTATATGTAAAATGCTACAGCCTGTGTAGGAAAAATATTGTTTCTTTTCTCCTCACAGAGTAATATTAGGGATAAGAACTGAATTAAAGCTTCTTTCTTTCACAGAATTCCTCTGAGAGAGAAGACTGTAATAATGATGAGCCCCCTAGGAAGATCATTCCTGAGAAGAATTCACTTAGACAGGTATGTGATCAGTCTCTTTAAAAATGTGATAAAACTTTCTAGCTATTTGAATCCTTAAATGCTTCTGGAAGCTGAAGTCTGGCTTGTGCTCATGGAAGTGTTTTCTTCTTTGAAGTCTGAGCAAGTCACATTGTACCCAGGAAAATCAAACACAGAGGTTTAGTTTTCAGGAGAGCTTGATGACTGAAGAAATGTATGCTTCAGTATAGTTCAGTCAACTGTGACTCTAGTTTTACCTTTCTCCAGTTGGTGTTCATCAAGACCTCTTCAGCCTTTTCTTCTGTAATTATTCTTGTCTTGTTTGTAGTATATTTTGCCTTCTCTCAGATCAAGAATCTCAAAATGTTCTACAACAATTAAACTTTTTATGCCCTTGAAGGTAAATTTTCTTGGAGATGATATCAAGGTTAATAACGTGAAAAATTACCTGTTACTATTTCTTTTACATTTGTATAAATTACTCATGGGTAAAAACAAGAAAGGATGGTCTAATCAAACAATATTTCTTTGTCCTTTATATCTTACCAGTTCAAAGTAATTTCTTTTTTAAATCCTTGTGGCCAACAAAGGGAGTCTGGCATGTGCTTTCTGGGAAATTTAAGTTGGGTTTAGTGATTCCTGATCCATTTTCACCTTGGTCTTTCTCTCCACTGCAACCTTCAGGCAGCAGAAGCAAAATCATGTGTGCCTTTAGCTGCCTGAGGTTGCTGCCTGGTGTATCAGAGTGAAACCACTGGTGAATGTGACTTGAGTGAATATCCCAGGCCACACATTGCAACAGCTGAGGAGTTGTTACATTTCCTTCTGTGTTCAGCCACAGGAGCAGCAGTCTCAGGCAGAGGAGTAAGGTGGCACAATCCTGCCCCACATCAGCTATTTCCAGGAGAAATTGTGGGTCAGAACCATAGTAAAGGAAGAAATATCTTTTTGATACAATGCACTTGGGCTCAGATTTGTTGGTTTTGTGTAGTTGGTCTGGGTTGGGGTTTTTTTGTGTGTTTTAGTAATGCATTTGTTTTAGGAGTGTTTGATTTTGTGGGAGGAGATGTCATGTGATGGACTATATACCTGTGACTAAGGTCCATCTAACAGATGCAGTCCATGTAAGTCTTTTAGACATGAGGCAATATGCTGGCATAATGGCTGAGGTCCCATTTATAGCCCAAAAAGATTACCTTGCAGAATTGATTAAATATGTTATATGAACCTTAAACTGTTTCTGGCATTCAACAACAAACAAGAGCTGGAGGAAGAGAGCAAACCTACTAGGTCCCTACTGTGTATCCCCAGGATAGGAAACAAGGTCCCCAGCATACCAGAAAATCAGGGGGGTTTTATTTTGGAGTTATATTATCCATGGCAAGCCTTCAGGTTCAGCAAGAAGAGGTATATAACTCTTCTTCAAAAGAAGATTCATAGTAAGAAATGTTAATTTAAAAGGTTTATGAGTTACTTATTTTGTGTGTCTTCTCATCACACAGAGTCCTTCCTCATGATTATTGGCTGAAGAAATACATATTTACAAACTGTATTATACAGATGAGGAAGGTAGAGTTTCTTGAATCGGGTTTCCATTTTGCTGTATTTCAATCTGCAGAAGTATTAGTGTCACAGGAAAGCTGTCTTTTCCCTCAGGCCTACAATTCATCATAATCAAGTAGATAAGAGGAGTACAACTAAAAAACCACTTGTAGTGTCCCAAGATTTCATATTGGAAAGAATTCAATGGATATTGTTTATATTGAAGATGGTTAGCTGTGTTGCACAATATTGTTGAGACATTCTATCACTCTCCATCTTTGTATCCACTCCTTACAGTGACAGATGCAGGACAAAATCCTTGGGTCTTCTATTGCTATCTGGGGCCTTTGTGTTGAGAACAGTCTTTGTAAATAAATTCAAGGTGTAGTCTTTGTCTTAAAGCAAGTGCCCTCTTGTCTAGATCATAGGAGGTGGTTGTCCATGATTTTTTGCCTGTTGTGGAGGGAATTCTTGTTCTTCACAAAGACATAAATAAAGCTGTCTGAGCATTTTGAAAGCTCACATTGCTCCTCTTCTCTATTAGCAATGGACAGGAGCAATGGGGAGTTTCCCGGCTCTCATTCCAGAAGGCAGACACATATTTAGCCATGTGCCTAAATGCTCACAATCAATGAGTAATACTTACTGGGAAGATCTGGATCTCCTTTAGGAAGGTATGCAGTGACTGCTATGTCTTACATCTATCCACACTTTGTGGAACCAAAAAAATGTGACCTGCACATGCTGTTAAAGCAATACAAAAAATACCTTCCATTTCAGTGGAAAGATGCTAACCTGGTAAATATTGTCTTAACAATTTCATATTTTCTGTTCCTCCTGTAAGACTCCCTTAATATTTCATTATTGGGGAACACGGACCTACATGCATAGAGAAACTGTGTGGATGTGGATAGAAGTCTGTTTATTTAAATGGTCTTTCCAATGAACGTATCCTCATATTTAGTACTTTTTGATTAGTCTTAGAAAATTAATGAGATGCATCAGACCACTTCAGGGTAAGTACTATGTCTTGACATGTTCAGCTGCTAACAAGTTTAAGTAAAGGTGCACTTCCTTTTCTTGCCTTGTTTGCAGTGCTGTTATGCACCCTTAGCCATAATGTTTTCTCAGGTGGCTTTGTGGATCACATACCAGAAGATGGAGGTGTTAAGGAGGTGTAATGTTTACTCACCAATCTGAAGTTGTGTGCAGGGGCTGAAGACGCCAATTGCTCAGTGCTATGGAATGCTTAGTAAAAGAAATATCATCTTGCTGTTGATTAAAATGGTTTATGGAGAAGGGTGTCTTCAGAAGTCTCAACAAGTGGGGCTGTGTCCTTGGATTGCTGGAAGTGGAAGGGCTGGCCACGGCTGGGTGCATGTCGGGGCAACAAGGCAGAAGAGACATGGAGATCAGCACTGGGAAACAGAAAAAGGCAATGAACTTGACACTGTTAGCTGGAACAGTGAAAAGATCTAAGCTGTGACAGACTTTGGAATATGGATGCAGACGTTGAGTTTTTGTTGAGTGCTTGATCTGACAGAATTAAATTTTGAAGGGATAAACTGAAAATCATAGTATGAAAACAGACCAGAAAAAAACAATGACAAGTGGCAAAAGTTTTTGGCAACTTTATTTAAGCTAACAAACGAATTTTCACACTGCAAAGTTATAAATTAATTTTAATAGGCTGATCCAGATGGTCCATTTGGAAAATGGATAGCTTGATCTGTTGAAAATTAAACTAAATTTATCTCTCTCATACTTCAAACTGAAGTAAGCGTGAGAAGAGTGCCCATTAAGTCCAGCTCATACAGATGGACCGGCAGGTCACACATGGGACTAATCTGATTCATTTTAAAAATAAATGCATGAGTTATTGAATCAGGTTCCTGTTTCAAGCCCTGCATGTGAGAGTGTGTGTGTGCTGCCCTTTCAAAGGGACTCGCAAATGCTTCAGTGCATTTTAACCTGTGTGTTTCCATTTTAATTCAACTTCCTTGCCAAAAAACATAATTAGTTTTCAGTGCCTATCATTTAGTGTTAGACCCAAACACTAGATTGATTAGGTCAGCCATTTGTTATTTTAAGGGCTATGTCTCCATCCTTCATTTATGAAGAACATGAGCTCAATAGTCTTGGGGAGAGAGCCAGCCTTTAGAAACTGGGAAGGGGAAACTCTCTGGGGGCCCCTCCAGCCTTTTAGCTTCTGGGTGTTTTTAACAGAGCCATGAATGCAGATTTGTAAATTTATTGCAGTGCCATCTGGTTTTTTTGCAGGAACCGTATTATTGTTGGCTCGTATCTGTCTATTGTGGTGGTCACTCCCCAGGAGCTTGCCCTCATAGTCCTAAGGAAAGTGATGAATAGTGGGGGTCAACATGAATAGGTCACAGGGCAGCTGTCCGGGGCTGCCCTGAACTTGATTACCCCGCTGGTTTTTAAAGAAGACGGGCACAATGCTGGTTGTTTAAAACCCTCCCTCCCTTCTCTTCAGTGCAGCAATAATGAAGTGCCTTTTGCTGCTGTGGTTCATCTGTGGGCGAAGGTGCCTTGTGGGGAAAAGCTGGCAGCAGCAAGGCTGCCACAGTGTACCTCCTGCAAACCTCACATTGGACTCTGCTGTCTTTCTGCAAGCTTCCAGATGGAAGTCCGGGGGAAAAAAATCCCTGTCTGTTACCCCATTCATACAAGCCCCTTAGCGTTTTCAAGAGTTCTCCCTCTTACAGTTTTGGCACAGAATATTACCTCAATTCACTCTTACAGATTTGAGATAATTTTCTAAAATTACATGTAGCACCTAAAACATGCTTTGGGCACTATTTCAAAGTTAAAATAGGCACAGTCTGATCTTAAGAGTTTAAAGCCAGTACTCATGAAAACTGTGAGAAGCAGATAGTGGCTGAAGGTAGAGCAAAGGGAAAACAACAAGTAGCAATTGTTAATGGTTAACTTTCAGCTGGCAGCCTCATCCCTGCTGCTGCTCAGGGCTCCTCTCCAGGTTTCTCCTCTGCAAAAGTGTTTCTGCCATGCAAAATTGAAGCCCTCTTTTTGATTGATGAGGAAAGTTGCGTGGTGTGGAGGAGGAGTGGGTCCTTCAGCTCCCTCCATCTCTTTGGGGAAGATGCTGCACTTCAGATTTGCCCTCTGTTGGAGAGCTGGCCTGGGGCAAGGCAGTCGTATCTATAAAGTTATCCTGGTTACCTTGTCTTTTACACAACGCTTGGTAATAAGGAGTTGCTGATTGAAAAGCCCCCTGAAATTGCTAGAGGTACACCCTTAGGTTTACTTGCAAGATTATTCTGTCTTTTTAAGGTTTTTTTTTCCTTATTATTCTCAAACACCACCAACAAAAAAACAATTTCTATTCTTTTGTGACAGTGCATGTTAAAAAGCTAGCCAAATCGGGTTGTGCTGGAGTCTAAGTTACAATGGGAATGCTGCCTTGTGGCAGAAAGGCCACTGGGCTCTTTCAGCATTAGTGCTAATAGGAATCTGTCACCCCGCCACCACATTGCTGCATTCCTCTGTAATTGAGTAAATTGCAAGTGTTGTCTGCTCCCCCCTGCCCTTTGTGTCCATGTCCACTTACCATCCGAAGAACGTGGGCAGTGATAAATAAAGCGCTGAACAGGGCTCCCAGCTCTTTGAAAGCAGCATGTTGCCAGCCCCCTAGTTATATTTCTTTAAGTGTTTATGTTTTTCTGTATTCTTTCTCTTGTGTGGCTGGAACCCTGGGGATGCAAAGCCATGAGAGAGGCCAAGAAGCTAACAAAAGTAGCTGTCCCCTTGTTAGCTTGTTCCTTTCTTCTTTAAAAAACAAGATGAAAACCATCTGGCTCAGGGCATTACATTTTCCTCCCCCATGCACCTCTATAGATGAAGAGTTTCACCTGCAGTGAGGGTTTACATTGATTAGGGAGGGAGCAGTAATTCAAGCCTCCATCCACTTCAGTGGTACTTTGCAGTCTTTAAAGGTGCTGACCCATTGAGTTAAACTGTCAAGGGAGGATAAAAAAGGATCTTCATCCCGGGAGGTAACAGCTGCCAGGTTTTCAACACCTTGCACGCTGCTGGAAAAATGTCACAAATTGTCAATGGAAAGAAAAATCACTTGGCTGCCATCTTCCCTTAATGATATGCCTTATAAAATGAAAGATTTAAGGGTTTAAAAATCAGCAAGTAGCTGTTAGGAAAAAAAAATCCTGGGGGATTTTGAGCAATGGGCCCAACAAGATGTATCCTGAAAGACACTGAGTAATGCATCCGAGTTAGAATAACCGGGTCTGATTGGGATGATTGTGGTTATGTCTGCACAGTGGGATAAGAGGGAAATGAAAGCAGCAGCACAGAAGTCTAACATTACCATGCCTGTATTAAAAAAAAAAGTAGGAAAAGTAGTCTGATTCATAAGCCAGTGAACTGCGAGAAGACATACTGTATTTCTGCTCTTCTGAGGACAATTTGTTTTCAAGCAGCTACCAGATGGCTAAATACCACGACATTTTCTTTTTTTTTCCCTTCTTTTCTTTAACAAGAGATCTAGTTTGCCTTGCTCTTTGTTTTTGTTTGTTTAAATGCTTTTATGTAGCTGAACAACCCCATGGTGTTGGGCATTGTGGCATACTCTTTTTTTGTTTTTCTTCCCCTTGTGCATTGATGGATGAGTTAAAAAAAATCTTCAGCTTTAATGTAATTTCAGGTAACAAGCATATTGAACTAAGGCTTTTTGTTTGCATTGTCTTGAGGTTTTTTGTTTTCGGGGCCTTTTTTTTCATGTTTGTTTTAGGTAAGTCATTTTAATTGTACTGGGTAATTAGAAGGTACACACAGCCAAGGGAGCTTTGTTATGGTAATTGCTCAAGAAAACCCACTCCCCAACTACCATTGCCGTGTGTTAAGGCACGTCTTCCCTCTAGTGGCAATATTAAGGACTCTGGCTTTCCCAGTCAGCAAGGTGTAATTGCAATATGACAAACTGTGCTTTAGGGAAAATCCTGTAAATGATCTAGTTTTTTGTTTCGCTAGTCTTTATTTTGTCTTACGACTTTCTGTGGAGACTATCCTTCCCAAGGCTGGGCTAGGGATAACAAAAATTTCATCTTAAGGAAATAGTCGAGGCGGATCCTGGGTAATGTCTTACAGCTTGACTTAATTCTAGTCTTCTTTTTAATTACCTGTTTATAAAAACGTTTTTAAATTCGTTAAGATTACTTAATTCTTTCAGAAGAAGCACCTCATTTGAAATAAATAAATAAATTGCATTTATTTTAAATAGTCCATGTGAAAGACCTTTAAAGGGTAATTAATGCAAGTCTCCTAAGACCCTAAATAAGATGAAAGCGATCTTTCCAAATCTGCTGGAGTGATTTGTTTATATAACTTCCCACTTCTGCTGAATTCTTCTGAGTCTAATAACTTTTTTTCTAACCGTTTGGCAATTTGTGCTTAGCTACAAAAGCCCTTGTTCAAAAGGAGCAGTTTAATAATCTTTTCCCTGAAAATGACTTGAAGGGAGCGTATGGGTTTTGTCTGTTTGCTGTGTTTTTATTAGTGTTATCTTTCTCTGATAAATCATGTAATTACTAACTATTGGGGGGGAAATCTTATTGAACTCCTGGGTTGCAGCTTCTATTAAAAAGTGGAGCTTTGTTCAGGGACTGAGGATTCTTGGAATGAACGGCCAAAGAAATGGATTTCAGTTGGTAGAAAAGCTGCACACATATGGAGTTCTGCCTGGGGTTTGAGGCTTCAGGCTGGTGCTCAGTGTTCATCCAGAGCTCCACAGACAAGAGTAGAAATGTTTATGTGTTTGTGTCAAAGAGCAGGATTGTACTTTCTTTAAAAAGAAAAATGTAACCAAAGACACTCAAGGAATGAGATCAGATACAGCTCTATCTTTAGTGAACCATAGTCTAGTGCCTCTGTGGCATTTTAAGCCTTTGGCTGAGAGCGAATACAGCTTTGTGGTTCCCCTGCTTCTGACATGATTTGGTGCTCCCATATATTTGTAGGTTTCTTTTTTTCTTTCATTAGAGCTTGTTTGGCTATAGGGCTGCTTAACACTCTTCTCAAACGGCTTTTGCAAGGTTAAAGGAATGCAGCTTGGTAACAAGTTTGTGTCATTTTAAATATATACCTCCCAGTAAATAAGGAGGAGTCTTGCAATCAATCCCTTTTAGTGTGTTATATGTTTCACCTGACAACTAAACCCTCTATTGATTAACCATTACTTTGTTAGATAATCTCGTGTCATTGAAGCCACTGTAAAAATTAAACTCTTTAAAATGTTTTACCCTAGCAGCAGTGCGAAAATTGAAAACTTGTTCAGAATTACAGCCAGCTTCCACAAAGAGGGTAGTTTTCAACAAACTGGTTTATGTTTGCATGCTTTATATGCAATATAAAAACATATTAGAGCACTCCAACGCAAAGCTATCTGCCTGTAGCATTGAACCAGGCTACCATTTCAGAATACTTTTCCTTGATGAAGGAACCTCTTATCTTGATGAAAGGTGAGGAGAAACTTGAGCAGTTTTGGTGCAGATTAGATGAGGTATGTAAAAGGGTCAAGCTTTAAAGGCGAAGTTAAGAAATATCCTTTTCTAAGGCTTAGTTTTGGCTTTGATTTTCCTGCTTTTCTTCCAGGTAAGTCAATGTTCCCATGGGCATTGGAACAAATGAAAGGAGGTACTCTTATGTTGCAGTGTAGCATTAGACATCATCAAATGTTTCACCTAACATGAAGGGCTCTGCATTATTACTTGATGATATGACATTAATTTTGCTTTCAGAATTCACTAGTCTATTCACTGGCTTTATTCACAGTAACTACTAGTGTACAAACAATATCAGATGAAACCAAATCACCATGTCCAGCGGCCATTTTGTGTCTCTTAGTAGCCAGAAACTGCTGCCTGCAAAAAAGCATTTGGAGACTACCATATAGTACTGCCTTGACAATATGTTCTCCAAGCTTCTTACAACCTGGCCTCATGAGCCAGATGCAGCTTCTTTGTAACATTGGCAGTACATTTCCATTGAGACTTATCAAGGAGTGACATTACCTCTTTTTCCTCTTGACTTTAAGGGAGAACTAGGTTTTCTGTGTTTTGCTTTCAACCCTTTAAAACATATTGTAGAACATGCATGTGAATCTTCTTTGCCCTCTTTATTCATCCCACAAGGCTAATAAGGCATTCTTCTGTGAGAATGGGAAAATAAGAACTTTGTAAGTTTGCGAAGACAGTAATGCATGTTAAACTGAAGAGTACTTGATGCTTTATTCTCAAATATGCATCCTGGTGTTTTGACTCCATGATACATATACTCTGTTTAATTTTCTCTTTTCCCCGTTTACTTCTACTGAGAAACAAAGGGCTGCTGAAGGACTAAATGCTCATCTGGTAATTTGGCACATACATAAATCTTTACGTAATAAAATTACTGTGTAAAAGTTGGCTCTTGCAGTAAAAGCATGTTCTTCTCTCCTTCTGTGGTTGAAAAGGTTGGGAAAGAGGAGTTCCTTGGCATGTTGTCAAAGGATAGAGAGCTATATTGATAGGATGAGAATGCCCAGGTCAGTCAGACCCAGAGTCAGCTCATCCACTGCCAACTTCAGCACTGTCAGTGGAAGCTGCTGTTGAATGACAGCAAACAAGTCTGGCCTCTTTTGGTACTCCATTGCCCTCCTATTCCTGCAGCATCTACTGCTGTTGGATTAGGGATGTCTGGAGGGTATCTCTGCCGAGTGTCTATGGAGATGCTGTCCATGATGTTTGTTTAGTCCCTTTTTCCACTTGTGATGATGTTTCTCTGCAGGACGTCCTGGTGTAGGAAGCACCAGAAGTTCACTGCCAGCTGTGTGAAGAAGTATTTAATTTTATCTTCTTTAAATTTACACTATACTAGTTCCATCAAATAGTCCTGGTATTGCAGGATTTGATGAACAAGTTATGCTGGAAGTTCAGTTGGTGCTGTTCTCCCTGAGATATAATGTGTGGGTGAAAGTAATCAAAATTAAGCAATACACTGGAATAACTATTTGTATTTGCATTCTGACATGCATGTAACTTTTACTTTAGTGACTTTAGTGCATAGTGACCTTCTTTCATTCTCAGAAAATGCTGACATCTTTAGGTTTAGCATTTAGTATTTCACATTTTGTATTTGGATTGTCTACTCTCTCCCATTTGTATATGTGGAGAAAGCCTGTTGTAAGCCCAGCTTTTAAGAAGCTGGCAGGCAACCAAGGTTTGTGCATACCTGTCTTGGGAGGAAAAAGACTGACAAGATTTGAGTTCATGGTTCAGTTCACAGAGCCACAGACTTCCTTGTTGCTTTCAGTAAATGTTTTTGTGGCTGAGCTTTTGATCTGCAAAGTGGAATTAGTAGTAGCTTTCCTCAAGTCAGGGCTCCTCATAAAATTTACACTGTGTAGCAGTCAAGTTGTGCAGAAATACTGCATATGGAATTCTAGGAATTAAATTGCAAGTGAAAAAAAAATCACACATTTACAATAAATGGGTTAAATTACACAAATGTAAAAACCAAAAAAAGAATCTTACCAACTCTTCATGGTTTTTTCGTCTTCACAATCTGGTTGAACTTAGCTAATACCATGCCTGTAAAATGAAGTTTGCATGGTGTTGTCTGAATGTCAGTGCAAAGCAGATGGTATCAACTTTTTGTCTGTCGGTTTGGGATACTTTGTGGGCCCCGAGGCAGTTATAATACTGTATCTAAGCCCCAATTTATAGTAGTTTATACCATTCTGATCTTTCTTCTGAGGAGAAAGTTTTATGCATACCAGGGTGATGGTTTTATGATGTTGGCAAATATTTGCAAGAGGCAATCAGACTCAAAAAGACTTCTGTTTGCTTGTGGCCTAATCCAGTTTGAATCTGAGCCTCTCCTGCTGAAAGATGCACTTTATTCATCAGCACAGCACCTTGAAAGAATTCATGTATTTGAATTTTTCAGTTTCTCCTTCTGGATCTAGAGTCAGAAATTGCCTGCTGGCTGCTAGTCAGAGCAGATATCAATGTTGTGACACGTAAGGAGAAATGTTGGAGGCAGAATATTCTGCATTCCTGTCTGTCACTGGTTGTTTTCTGGTTAGAGAGCTCACTGAGAAATAAAACATGAACTGCTAAAGGCATGGAAAAGATAGGGCTTCTCTGCTCTTTTTTGTTTCCATTTTGTGATGTACTTTAAAGGGACCCTGTAAATAGATAAGGTGGAAGGGACTGATTTCCTTAATTTCTCCAAGAATGTTTGCACTGTGCTGGTCCAGTACAGGTCCACCTAAGTCAGTATACTGATTTCCCATGGTGTGCAGTAAGGAATGTTTGATGAGGATCGTAAGAACTTAGGTGAATGTTATAAACTGATTGTGAACACTCAGTTCCTATCAGTTGGTGCTTACCTGAGCTGGGGGCTGTTGGGAGCACTGGTTTTGTGGACGCATCTATTGCTCAGCATAAACCCCTTTTAATCTCTTTGCATTCTTGCCTCTGACATCCTTTGCCATGTGCTGCTCTGCCAGTTTTTGTGTTGCTGCTGACAATATTTTGCACAGTCAGGGTCTGGCAGAGGGGCAAGAGAGGAAAATCATTTTTTGGTGCTTGGCGCTGAGGGAATCTGGCTCTGGTGATGGAGCTTTGGGGCAGAGGGAGAGGTTTAGGAGCCCTTACCATGCCAGTGTTGTCCACAGGTTTTGTAACTGTAGCAGGTTTGAGGTTGAAATAATTTCAAATCAAGCAAATGAAAATCATAGCAAGCCCTGAAAAAAAACCATCTCCAGAGATTGCCAGTGAGTATTACAGGGAACTGACAGGCAGCTCACTACAAGTCTTTGTGCATCCTCCCATTAAGGCAGTCTTTAAAATATCATGAATGTTAGTATGCTTTACTTAATGCTCTTGAAAATGTCTTTGTAACAAGTTTAATTTCATTCTCTTTCAGCATCTTTTTTGGGGTTTTCCATGCAACTATTTGAGATGGCAACATCTCTGTGGTCCTCTTTCTACTCTTGAAGCAAAAAAGTTGTTGCTTGCTTTTGAGCTGCCACTTTAGCCTGGGAGCATTTTTCTGTAAATGGTGGCAGGCGTATTAATCCCATACTGAAACTCTTAGATGCAAAGGTGCTGGGGGTGAGGAGGAAAGCCTCCGTTAGAAGCTCCTGAGTTCTTCAGGCATACTAGTTTAAACAGCCAAGTCAACCAAATTATAATTTTAATTATAATTTTAAGTCCACTTTGTAAATATTGTTCATATACTTCCTTCAAAAGGGAGAGGGGCTATGAGTGATGTGTTCTGCAAAGACTCTGAAGTCTGCAGTCCTGACTGAGGGTCACTTGGACAGGACAGCATTAAAGAAAAAAGACATTCTGTTTTAAAAAATAAACAGAAGCTTTACATATCTGAGAAGATTAAATACAATGAAATATGGTCTGCATTTGCTCCCTTCTGATTATAACCTTCATTGTGTCCCGTGTATTTTACATTTTATATTCTGATCAAGTCAGATGTTTATTCACATTTGACATACTCTCTGATAACTACTGTGTTTTCGGAAATCACCTTGCTTTAGTTGTTCCATTATGCAGCATTTTGTGAAAGAACAAAAACTGAGATGAGATTTTTTTTTTTTTTTCCATTTTCAAAGGTACAGAGAAGAAAAACCTTTTCCTTGTATTTCCATGCTGTAAAATTGCACATAGCTTCTCAGAGGACATGCATACCCTGAACATAGACTTTTGCTATAAACCAGTTTATTTTGGTTTGAAACATTTACATCTTAGAAAAAGGGAATGTAGTAGAGTAGTAGAGTTAGTGTAGGTTCCTGTGCCAAAAATATGGTGCCTGAAAGAAAATTGTGTTCTTCTATTCATAACCATTTTAATCTTTCTGCAGACCTACAACAGCTGTGCCAGACTGTGCTTAAACCAGGAAACAGTATGTCTAGGAAGCACTGCTATGAAGACTGAAAATTGTGTGGCCAAAGTAAGTAAGAGAACAGCTTTGGTTTTGAGGGATTTTTTGCAAATTTTTCATTGTTAGTCAACAAAAAGTTCTTGTTAAATATTACAGTTCAGCAAAAATATTTAAACAAAGAGCAAGTATTTTGGGTGGGTTTTTTTGTCCTTCATTGTACAGATTTTAAACTTGCTGTTTTTCTCTGCTGGAAATGATTATTTGAGTCCTGAGCTATGTAGTATTGAAGGGTTCATTCTGCTATACAAGTAATAGGCTTTTCCAGTGGGATGACCTATGCTGGCCATGTAATTAGCTGTGGCAATTTCAAATGATATATGTCCAGATACATACTAGAAATACTGCATGAGAGCTCTTTGTATCATGTACCCTTTCGTAGCTGCCAGAAGGGAGGTGCAAAAAGACTTTTCAATTAAAACACAGTGAACACTGTACTTAAAGCAAAGGGACAAGGGAGATATTACAGTCAGAAGGGTAAGAAAATGAATTTATTAGCCTGTCATGGAAAAGTAATTTCTTGACAATTGAAGTAGATGTGATTGGAAAAGATGAGGTGCCATTAGCCACCCTCTTTTCTTAGAATTCAGCATAACTGGAGTAAAACAATGTACAGGTTGGTCTGTTGGTGAATGGAGGACATTTGAACCATGATGATATGTGGAAAGGCTGCGTGAAGGATGCATTTAGCCTTGTGTAAGCTTTGTTTTTCCGCTGAAAGGAAGTTTAGAATGGGCATGCAGGACACATCAATGCATGCAGCCGTCTGAAACCAGCTGGCATTTTGTTGCTCCTCTGTCACCACAAACCTGACCACTCAAAAGCCTGTTGTCTCTTTCAGTTATTATTCTTTGATCTTCTTGAAGTCCATTTATTTCATACTTTGATTGTTTGTTAAAGGTGCCTGGTCCCTTCAGGGGCCGCTTTTATATTGACCTTTAAGATAATTTCCCAGCTAAATCTTTGCTGGGGTTTTGCTGGTGAAATTTGGATGTCCCATTACTTTGGATTCTTGTCAGGGAATTGGCTACCATAGAAGTTTGTAATGGTGCTTGCAGGTGGCTTAGCACTCATAAACTGCGCTTGCCATGCCAGTTACCTTCCACTGGAGAAACACTTCTGAGAGAAGCTAGCAGTTCTGATACAAAGTCCTGCTACAAAGTTTAATACCAGCACTTCAGTTCTTAACATGACTGGTCTTACACACTGCTTCCTAAGGTGCTTTATGATACAGACAGGTGAAACTCTTTAAGCAGAGGAACTCTGGCTGAGTTGTCTCCTCATAGAGCATCATTCCAGTGCCATAAGACAGCTCACAGCCAGCTCATGGGAATAAACCCATTCAACCCCATCTGCTCTAAGATGTCCTGTTTGAAGCCAGGTGCTCAGTGCCTTTTGCAAACCTATGAATTAACTAGTTTTATTCAGACATTTTTAAATAAAGCCAGAATATAATATTCTGATGAATCTTTGTGTCTTGTTCTTAGCCCTTCTTTTCTGGTATTTGTCATTTTAAACTGCACTGATAGGACTTGGGCAGGTTTGGGTAAAAGCAAATAAGGAGCATTAGAAATTGTTTGAAGCGTGTGCATGTTTTGTCTGAAGAGCTGGAATCTTAAATTAAAAATTATACGTTGTGATGCACAGATTTCACGTGGGATCTGTAACATCATTTTTCTCCCATGCACCACAGTTTTTATGTTACTTTTTGGCGTCTTTTTTGCCCATTGCCTTTGAGTGATCAACAAGTGTGATGTATGTTCAAGCTAACATCTTTTAAAAGGAAATGCAATCTCTGATTTTGTTTTTGCATGTATGTGTACACACACAGACATATATATAAAAACTTATTTTTGTTTCTTTAGAAACCAAAAAATCTCTGCAAGAGGGTTTCTTTTAATGATACTACTGGTGTGCAACCACAAGTGGACAACTTCCTCAGGAACTGGTGCTAGGTGCTTAGATAAGGTAGAAATGTTGCATGAACCTGGGCTCCAAGGACAGGGTGTTTGATTTTAATGAGGCTCATTGAAACCTGGCCAAATGAGCATCTGTTCCTATTGTTCGTTCCATATTTTGTAAGCCAGTATCTTCAGGCAGATAATGGTGTTGGTGTGTGCTTCATCCTCAATTAGAGAGGGACACAGTTAAAAGTCCCCTGGCATCTGGTATGTCACTAGGATTCTTTTGATGCTCCTGGTTGTGCAAACAAGTTTCTGTTCTGTTCTGTACCCAGGAAATCTTTCTGTGGTGACCTTCACACTTTTTATTTGAGGTGTGGTGAGGGATGCTCTGGTGTGTCTCCTGTCTGCTTGGCTGAGTCTTTGCTTGGATGGATTATGTACAGGCCTGTTTTCAGACAGAGGTCTTACCTTTTCACCCTTTCATTATGGGGGGCTGTGTTAGGTCTGAGTTTTAGTGTTTGCTTCGAGTCTGTTAGATTTTGGATTTCCCTGGATCCTGGAAATAGCCTTTTGGTTCCAAGTGCTCTTTTCTTTCCCAGCAAAGATTGGTGTAGAACTGATCTTGGAGTCCCTACAGCCAATACCCATTTCCTCCATTCATTAGATAGGTCTTACTGTTTATTAACTCTTGCAGTTGGTTCCAGTTCATCTTTGTCTCCTGTACAAAAGAGCATTCTCAGTTTCATTTTGCAGTTTGAATTCTTTCCTACTTGTGCCAGAGACAGGCACCCTATGGCATCCCTGCGAGAGACAGCACTGATGAGACACCTTCAGAATGGCATCCAGCATCCCCAGGTTTCTACTTAGTTCTGAATTCAGCAGCAGGAATTGGGAGAGGTTTTCTACCTTGATCTAAGTAAAATTGGAAGAGGAAAAACATAGTCATGCCTTGAAAATTCAGGTTTCTGTTTCAGGCCACTGCTTTCTGCTCACATGTGATAACTGGTATTGCTTTATGAGATCCTGGCAAACTAAGGGACTTCCCAGGGTCTTCTAAGCATTTTCCATCTTTTAGGGACTCTTTGCTGTTCATCATATTTCTAAAGGTGGGACGGAGATCTGTTGTGCTCAATTCTGGAAACAGAACAGGCCTTGGTACTTCCAGCACACTATGTGAAATTTCCTTTCAAAGATGCATTTTATTATTTAGCTATAGCTACACATTTTGCACTCAAAGGTGATTCAGCTAAGGCAAGGAGTGGTGGAAGTAGCTGGTAATTGAAATCTTCTTTCCTTTGTCAGTTCTTTCTGCATCGCTACTTTCAAATTTTTAGAAAAAACATAGTCTGCACAATAATAACATTAAGTCTGGAATTTTTATGTGAATTTAAAGGAGAAGCCACGGGCACTCTTTAATAAAGAAGCATTTAGGGTTCCAGGCTGGATGTTCCAATTGGCGGTAGGACAAATTGATCTGAAGAGTGTCCCTCTTGTACTCTCAAGTCCCTTTATGTCACAGATTGATGGCCCTTTTTTTTCCAGAGAGTGTGTCTGCATTTACTTTGCATGAATAGCACAACCAGCTCAGAGTTCTGCTGTGATATACCACTGAGTCAGTATATCATAGTTTTTAGTCCTTTTGAAGTCACTGAGATTGAAATGAGAACAATTTAATCATGAACAAATACTATTTGACTGGCAGCATTCAGTTTCCTGATACTTGTTTTACTGTTTTAATAAGAAAGTATGTTAGTTTAATTTTTAGTATTAAGCTTCTGTGTAATGATGCAGAGGACATGCTTCCAGCCCCAAATCCCTCAATAAAGTATCCTCTAGTGTGTCTTGGATATGCCTTTCTCTGGGAGGGACAGCAGTTTTTGAGGTTGTTGCAAACTGGATAAACACTGCCTCAGCCACTGGCTGAGAGAGATGTAAGCATGTCATTTTAGCCTTCTGTTGGAGGTATTCTCTCTGTAATATGAGGGCTGTGTAAATGGCTGGCATTGCAGAGACATTGCTGGGAGTACTTAACATGCAAAAGGTGCTTGGAAAGTGAATTCTCAGGCAGCAAAAGTAGAAAATGGCATCAGAGGTTTATCTAAAAGCTTTGACCTAATGATGATCTTCCTTTCACAAATATGACTACTTTTATCTTCATTGCTAGTTCATCTATCTTTTTTTAGGTCAAGACAATCTTTACGCTTTACCTTCATCCTCGTCTAATAACCTCTTTGCAAATGATGGAGACAGAAATGTGATATTCTTGCTCCCCCACTCCACCCCACCATACACATTCTCCAGATTTTGATAGACTTGTTTTATTTATTTCCAAAATTATATCCGCAGGAAACAAGCTGTTTAAATTCAGATTATGCTGAAGCAAAATGGTCCTGGTATGAGAAGCAACGTGCTGTTTTATGAGCGCAGAGTCCCTTTTCTCATAACTGATTGATAGTAAATATTTTCCTGAAGAATTATTGCCAACCATGAACAGTGCAACTGTTTCACTTTTTTTTTTTTCCTGTGCTACTTGCTGTACCAGCCATTGTCTGTAATTAAGATCTACAATTCACAATGCAGACGTTTGCACTTCCTCTGGGTCTGAGCTATTTATAAGGCATTTCAGCTGTTCAGAGTTTCTTCTGAGTGTTAAACTATGTGTAAACAGGCTTCTTTAGTCTTCAGTTATGCAAACATTGTGGAGTGGTTGTCATTTCTGCTTCTCTTACCACCCAAAATGACTTCACATGTCAATGAAACCACAAATTAAAAAAGAACTACACTTGGGGTTTTTTTTAAATGCAACAGAGACTTTGAAGAAATAGCAATATAAAAGCGAACTCATACATTGCTTTGTAGCTGAGGATCTCTTAAGCGTATTATGGAGATCAGTTCTCCAAGCTCTGCAGTAAGGATGGTCAGGCACGGGATAGGCAAAATTTTGATATGAAGAATCATTTCCAAAGTTTGGTCAACTTAATGGCATTGTTTCTACTTTTTGGACCCCATGGTTTGAAATCTTGATAAAGCAAATTGCATTAGATTTCATATTGAGTTCAGTAAACTCTGGAAGGTTCCCCCACAGATGTTAGAAACTCCGTCTCATGTTTGAGTGGTTTCAAGGAAGAGTTTTCTTGTGGTGATGACAAGCTGAAGCAGGTTGCTTGTGGAGGCTCTGCAGCCTCCATCCTTGGAGGCTTTCAAGACCAGGCTGAATGAAGCCGTGAGCTACCTGATCTGACCTCATAATGCACCCTGCTTTGAGCAGGAGGCTGAGCTAGAAGACTCCAGGGGTCTCTTCTGAATGGAATCATCCTGGAGTCCTCTCAGTGTATAGTGAAGATGTAACAGGAGTCTTTTAAAATTCAGAACTTGACCTGGCATCCTTAGTCAAAATTCCCCTGCGACTATATTATGTGTATAGTCATGCTGTAGTTCCTGTGCTGGTTTGGTGATGGATACTCTACGTAAAGAATTGCAGCCTTGAGGTCTTTGTTCAAGATCCATCACATTAAGCTTGTAAGGGGTGTTACCAGGATAAGTGTTACAACAAAACTGGACTTGCATTTACAAAGTCCTTTGGGATCCTTTGTGCTGAAAATGTGAAACACTTTGGAATCCAAGTCATCGGTGGCTTTGGTGATAAATGGTGGCAGACATGAAGGGAAGCATTGCTTTTTAAGTAGTCACCTGCAGTGCTGGCACCCTGAGATGGTACAGAATACATGCCATTAGATGTATTTTTAGTATTTTTCAAATACAAGAATTGAAAAAGTTGTTTGAAAATAGGTCCAATTCTTGTGCTAAAGCTCATGATATGAAATGCTGTGATAACAGTTTCCTAGTGTGGCCCACTGCAGGGAAGCCCCTGATGCGGCCAAGCATCACCTTTCAGAAAGCAGAGTGAGTTCCGAGTTCAGCCTAGCAAGAAAGCACCCAAAAATGAGGCTGTTTTTGCAGTCTGATGGGGGTTAACGTGGGGTGGGCTCCAGCATCTTTGCTGTTGGGAGCGGGCAGGGGAGGGGAGGCCGCGAGGAGCGGGTTCATCGTGAGGCGCGCACTGCAGCACTGCCCACTGGTGCATGCCGGATCACCCGCACGCAGAGATCACATGGCTCCTCCAAAAGTCAAACGATCAATTCGCCTCGTTTTGGCTCTGTACTTAATGCACAAACAGTGCGATCTGCAGGGCTGTAATTGCATTGTTAGGGCCAAGGAACAAGCCTGTGCCTTTTCAGCAGACAGCTGGCAGGGAAAGAGGCATGTTGTTAGGAAAGAGAGAGGCAAGGCAAATAAAATTACTGCTAACGCTCAGAGATCGGCAGGAGTCCTACTTGCCTAATCTTACCGGTGGGAGCAAGCGGCTGTTGTAATCCAATTATAGCAGCATAAGCAATTTGTTAGACACTCCGCATAATGTAACAATTTCCCAATAAACTCTGACTTGTAATAACGTCGGCAAGAGCCCACATAAATCTGCCCGAATGGTGGGGGCTGGAGTGTTCGGCTGGGGGCTTGTAATTTGTGCCATCAGCACGTTTTGTGGAGTGTGGTGTGGTGCAGTCTTTCAGTGCAGGAATTTTAAGGGGAAAAGCATGGCACGCCCCTCCAAGAGAACACCATTAGCAAGGGTCAGAAGAGATACCAAACAAACCTAGGAGGTGGCTTTTCTAGGAGGGAGGAAAAATCAAACCCCAAATGCAAGGCTCTACCTGATGAGGATTTAAAAATATTAAAATGCAGTAATGAAAATTGTAGCATTTTTAATTACATCAGGGGGAGGAGGGGGAACTAGAATTACATCTGGGTTTGGAGGGGGAGGGAGGAGAATACCCTTCTTTATATTTAAGCTATTTAAATATTAAAAAGGAAGCTCAAGTCTTGAAAGGGATGCTCTGTGCTTACAAGACAGAGAAACCACAGATCCAGGTCCCAAGCAATTCACAATCTACGAAGGAAAAAATTAAACCTTTTCTACTATCCAGTTACTCTCCCGTTGTCTTTCTTGCAGCTCCTAGCTGGCTTCATGCATATTGGCACAGCATCTTGATGATGCATCTGAGAGGTAAAACGTAGGTCTAGAACCATTCACTTTGAGCGTACCCCAGTGAATTTAACTTTTTTGGCACAATGATGAATGTCCCCTCTGGTTCATGCAGATCTACACAAAGAACTAATCTAATTTAGATATTATTTAAAAGTAAAATCAGTCTGCTGTGCTCTGCCTGTCACTCTTGGAGTACATTGCCAGTTAGAGCATCGTAGACACCAGTTAAGAGTTTAGGTTTAGCAAGATTTAAGGTATCGTATTTCTGTTAATCCCATTATTTAGCATTTCCCTTTGCTAAGATGCAGATAAGCAGCAAGCAAAATAATGTAGGTCCCTTTATATACAACACAGAGGCAGTCAGAGGTCCAGAATTTTCAGCATTTTCTAAATGCTGTTGTGGTGTAAAAATGCCTGACTTCATACTGCTAACAATACTTTATTCATTTCTTAGCTCTGGGATCCTGTGAGGCTTTAGTGTGAAGTGACATTTCTGATCCTGTTCCCAAGTTGTGGCAACATAACACCTTTACACAGGGTAAAAAATAGTTCCCAGCCATACAAAACAGTTTCTCTTATTTGGACCTTCTGCTCTCCAACCCTGTGTTTTGATGCTGGGCTATGCAGGTTCTTTTCCTTAACCAGAAAAAAACCAACAGAAAAGCAAACCCAATACTAAATCGCTGACCTTGTACATACAGCTCATACAGTCATGCCTGTACCATGTCTGCCTTTATGTTAGTACTGTATTTTGTGTGATTATGGTGTGTATTTACATATTCATCTGCCATACTAGTCCTGAGATGATTTTTATTTAAACTGTAGAAGAGTAGCTGAGATGTGCACGCAGGCTGCTGTGTGGATAATGCTGCATATTTTGCCCTTCTTTATGTGGAAGTCAAGCTTCCATTGTTCTTAATCTGTTGTCTGCCAGCGTATCAAAGTAACAGGCTGAGACAGCGAGCATTTCCAAAAGTATCCTAATAAATATTTTCTTGCTACATAAGTGCACCTTAAAAAGTGTGTTTAAAGAGGACAGGTACTATCTTAGTTTACCGATGCTGAATCAATAAACTGCAGTGCTTCTAATAAAGCTACTCAGTGTCTGAGTTTAACTAATGGCTGATTTTCACGGCTTTGACAGTGAGCTGTGTGCGTTATTTTCTCCTGATATTGTAAAAATAATGAGAGCAAATTAGAACAATCAGTTTACCCCGATAGCTGCTGATTGGAGGTGATGGGCAATATGGCAGCGGGTAATCCATCTTCGGGCTCCTGTCACATTAACTTCAGCAGTGTGGAAAAGATCAGGCGGAGCAAGTGGGAATCCTGCCCAATCAGAAAGCTGAAATTAATGAGAAGAGCATTGTTCTGTGATCAACCTTTTAATTAGCAAGAGTGGAGATGGAGGGAGTGATGAAGCTGGCAGCACAGCTGCACAGTGTTGGGCATGTTTTCGGTGAGGGGGAGGAAAAACATGGGTTTTAAATTACCCCTTCTGTGCTCCCTGTACACCGGCAGTGTGTCTTCATTCTAACCCCCTTAAAAGATCTTAATAAACAGCCACATCCAGGTTAATATTGCAAACGTGGCTGTTACTAATGAGTAGTTTCGAAGTAGGTCGTTTCGGGGGTCATCTAGGAAAATGTTGATCACTGTTTACAAAAAAAGAGAGAGAGAGAGACAGGGTTTGGTGTTAAAGTTTCACTGCATCAAGGAAAGAAGAGGAGGGAGATGGATAAAATTAGAGTAAGGGACTGCTTGTTTTAATACTCCTCTCCTTATTTAGAATATGTTTGAAATAAGATTCCTCAGCATATATTTGAAACGAGACTCCTCAGTTAAAAATACTGTGTGTGCCATGTGGCTTTCAGCAGCAAAAAAAGAGGAGACATCAAATACTGAGTTGATTTCCTAATGCTCCTTTTTGTTGGCTTTTTTTTGCCAGTATTTTCTGTTTATTCGCTTAACAACAAGAAATTATAATTAAAAATATTTGACTGCTGTAAGGGCTAAGATTGAATTGATTTTTTTTTTTTCTGGTGGTTTGAGAAAATCACAGTTTGCTCAGGCACATTCTAGAAACAGACACTGGAGTTAATGGCTGTCAGTTCTGAATACTAGTCCTACTGTTTCACTTATTTTTGTACAAAATAAAATGTGGGGGAAAATAATGTGGGGGGAAAATGATATTATGGAGCGATTTCTGGAAAGGAAAATAGGAAATGTTAGAAAATAATATTTATGTTTGCAGTGGGAACACAGCTACTTCTGATTACCACGGTTCCTGTTCTTCCTTTTTTGCTCTCTGTGTTGTTGTTTTCAGGCAATTCTTTTCTCCTTCCCTGTAATTCCCAAAGAAGTTGTGGTGGTGTGAGAGTGAGGCTCCATCACTCTGGGCACAGTGGCTGTGCTGCTGTCCTTTCATTTTTGCAGTCAGGCACAGGCTCTCTTTACTTTTAGGTATTCCACTTTCTGATGCTGAAAAGCAAATAAACTCTTGTCAGTTTGCACGGGAAGGCAAAAGTCAGCGCCCTGCACCCAGCAAGCCGTACAGGCTGTTTGTGTGAGTTGTGAGCTCACACCCACCAGCAACTTCGTGTTGCCTGCTTTAGGTAGGTAGCAGTGTGCTGGGGAGGCAAGCTGCTGTGGGTGAGGCTGGCTCCTTTGGGCTTTAGTTCCAGGCAGATCTCACCATCTTTGCTTACTGTAGTATTTGGAACGTTCCCGGTTTTGTAAGAGTGGTGTGATCTCTTTCTGTCTCACCCCTCTTTGATAAATGAGGGCTTTGTGTGAGTTTGGTGGTGTCCACGTAGTTTTTATAGGCTGAAAGACAGTGCATCTCCAAAGAGTTACCTGGTAAATCATAGACTTTTTGTACTACTTAACCAGTTGTATTTCTAATGTAATGAGTGGGCTTGCAGTTCTGCTTGTAAAGGTTGTCTTTAATATTTTCATTTGTAAGAAACAGTTCCAATTTTTTATAGCTTTGTCACCATTTAACCCTTCAAAGTAACATTTTATTTAAGCCTCCCACTCCCTGCAGCCTAAGGCAGAAATAAAATTTGGTGGGTGGGATGAACAGTATTCACTTAACAAACAGCTGTTCAATATTTTATTTTATTCATATTGCTTGTTCTGTGCCCCAGGCTGTATTTATTGCATGCCTTTCAAGTCCTGGTCAGAATATGGAAATACAGACTTCCTCCTGGGGGTTTCCCCTGCACTTTCTGTGCTTCACAAACCTTAATTAATCCTTCCAGTATTTGTTGGGGTGAGTGCTGGACTCACAGCATCCCTTTTTTACAGAGAAGTTCAAAAGTTACTTCAGCAACTGAAATTTAGGGAGGAAATAGTTTATTTATAGTAAGCAAAGAGACTCACAGGAGGAATATTAGACTAGGAATTATGACCCCAGATTTTGAGTTATCTTTTGTCTTTGCCATATTCTACTCTTCTGTCTCAGTTCTTTCATCTGTAAAAGGGTAATGCTGTTTAACATTTCCTCATTAGACTTTTGGGGATCTAGAAACATGCTATCAATTGAAGCACGTTTTGTATTTAAACACTATTTTTGTTTATATACACCTAACGTTGATTTGGGCTCTGTTGTTGTGGCATCTTCTCTCTCACCAGGACCATGTACATTTTCAAAGGGCTGTTAGACAAGCATCTTGGGAAAGATGCTCTTACCAATGATTGTGTTTGAATGGCAGTCAAATATGATCCTTGTGGGCAAGAGGAAAGTCTAAGAGAATGTGGACAGTTGCTAAGCCAAACATCCTTCTTGTTGTGGCATAAAACATGAAAAGCTCTCCTTTTGTTCTCCTTTGATAAAACTCAAGACCCAGTAAATTATTCCACAGCTGCTTAAATCAGTTTGTCAGTTTCCAAAGAGATTCCCATGAGGGCAGAAACCAAGTGGTAAATTTTTGCCCCGAAGTAATCATACTTCAGGAGAATAACTGGAAAGATGTGATGTGTTGCAGAATCCACCTTAAATATGGAGCTTACCACCGTGACTCTGTAATGGGATGTCCCAACATGGGGTATAATATCATAAATACCATAAATATGCCACTTGTGAATTAATAGGCAGCCTTGGGATTGTTAATGTTTATGTATATGTTAAAATGAACATAGAGCCAATATTAATTCTTTTTTAACCTAATAAAATAATTTTATTCTAGCTCCTGGCTGGGTTTTGCAAGTGTATGTTTTTATCAGTGTTGAATTTCTTGGTTGGGTCCATATTTTAGTTCAGCCAATTATCATTTCTTTCTTTGCTTTCTGTGAGCTAGCAAACTGTCTACTAGCTGTTGACAGAACATCAACATTTTTTTAAAATTTCTCTTTTTTAAATTTTCTCTAAAAACTGTTAAACAAAGTTAAATTTTTCACACTCAATTTAGCCTGACTTCTGCATGTTGAAAAGTAATAGCAAATTTCATATATCAAAAGGTTTTTTTGTAGCTGTATTAGTAATACTCTTCTTTATACACTTTTACATATAGTATTAAACTTCCACAGAAATCCTTCTTTTCTTAATACAGTAGTTTTTATTATAGGTGAAATACTTTAAAATTTGAGATTCAAAATTTTCACTTGATTTTAACTGTCCCTTCTCATATGAGCAGTATGAGTCAACATGTGATACATAGTAATTTTGTTTCTTGGGTAATGAAACAGTATCTGTTTTATAAACTCTGAGTACATTAAACTCCTTCTGTTAATAACTTCAAAACACAAGGATAACATTTATTTTAAGAGAAATAATTGTTTAAGCTTACTTATTAAGGTTTTTTTGTTAGCTAAACAGTTACTTATAAACTGTTCCAGAATGTAATTTGTCTTTAAAGAAATTATAAAACCTTAGCTGTAGTAATGAAATTAATGCATATTTTAAAGTAGTAGTTCCTGAAATATATCTTGTAGTTCCTGTGAAGGTGGGGCCAGAGAAATGCAAATTTATACATTGCATAGATAAATTATCAGTTGGGAAATGGGAGCAGCACTGTTGAGTCTGCAGTCTCATATCCTACAGCAATGCTTAATAGAGTAAAGGAGTTCTCATAGGACAACCTGATGTCTTGCCCTTAGTTTACTTCCAAATGTGTAATTACCTTTATTTCTGGGCACTTATTACCCTAGTAACTTCTTTGGATCAAGTACTGACAGATGGAATCCCTTCTAATATGAAAAACCAGATCAACACACTTCAACTCCTGTCCTCAGGTGGAGACACATTTTCTTTCAGAGTTCCTGATACTGCGCTAAAGAACTGTTCATCTTATGTGGGACCTCAAGTGATTCAACATAAATAGTCTGTGTGGAGGTCAGATGCTTGCCTCCATCTCCTTTCTCTCAAAGTAAATCACTATCAACTGGCAGGACAGGTTTTGATCCTGATTGTCATAGGACTTGATTTGGATTCATACTGGGATCCAACTGGCGCCTGAGTTTTTGCTCTTTGCAATCCCAGGAATTTTCAGATAGCCACTGCAGTCTATACCCATATAACTGGTCAGTTAAAGGCACAAGACAGCAGCAACATTGAAATCAACCATGTGACTTTTCTTCTAATTGTGGAAATAACAGACTCAGGCTCTGGAGAAAATGGAGTTCATAGTTACAACATCTTGCTGCCCAGCAGATCTCAGCCTGTTCTTCTTCCCAGTAAGTGACTTGAAAGCAACTCCTCCAGCAAAAGTGCCTCCATATCAGGTTCTCTAAGGTCACATGCACTACTCACATGTGGATCTTCATCTAACATCCAGGCATCATATGAATGAAGAATTTGAAGGTTTGCCTCAGATCCTGTGAGAGTTTACTTGGAGGCAGTGAAGGTATGAAAAGAGATATTCTCTGTTCACATGTAATACATTTATTATAAATGCATCAGACACCATGAGGGATGTCCTGTGAAACCAGTGACAAGCACAGTGAATATGGCCTCAGGGCAATCTGAAGTTACCTGGGAGTTTCCTGGAGGCAAGATCAATGGATAAAACCTCACCAGAATAAGTAGTGTTCCTGCATGTCATGTGCAACTCAGCAGTTCAGCACGTGGTGGAAAGGCATAGGTTGTACATTTCATAAATCTCAGGCTCAAGCTCACTGGGCAAATGCCAGACTGAAAATTGGCAGCTCTTCCAGTCATCCATGAGAGGAATGGAGTCCCATCTTTGTGTATTAACAAAGAGGAGTCCACAGTCCCATCAATGTTCTCTACTCCTTCAAAGTCAGTTTGCTTAGTTAACAATCAGCAAGTTTGCATCTGTGCCTTTTCAGGTATGCTCTGAGCTGTGAAGTGATGAGTGCCTCTTGCAGAACAAGACATTACTGGCCTTGTTACATGAGAAGGGCTGGAAGGAGGATCCAAGGAACTACAGGCACATCAGTCTGACCTCGGTGCTGGGGAAGGTCATGGAACAGATCATCATGTGGTACATACAGGACAAACAGGTGATCAGGCCCAGTCAGCATGGGTTTATGAGAGGCAAGTCCTGCTTGTCCAACCTCATCTGTGATAAGGGAAAGGCTGTGGATGTGTCCACCTTGACTTCAGTAAAGGCTTTGATGTCAGGTCCTGCAGCATTGTCCTGGAGAAACCGGCCAGTCCCAAAGAGTGGTGGTGAAGAAGTCAAATGCAGCTGGTCACCAGGGCTCAGTATTGGGGCCAGTTCTGTTTAGTATCTTTACTGATAATATGGATAAGGGGATCAAGTGTACCCTCAGTAAATTTACAGATGACACTTAATTGGGTAGAGTGTTGGTCTGCTTGAAGGTAGGAAGGCTTTGTAGAGGGATCTGGACAGGTCGGATCAATGTACCAAGGCCAACTGTATGAGATTCAGGAAAGTGAAGTGCCAGGTCCTGCACTTGGATCATAACAACCGCACACAGTGCTGCAGGCTGGGGCAGCGTGGCTGAAAACTGCCCAGTGGAAAAGGACCTGTAGGTACAGCAGTTGATCAACAGCAGCTGCTCATGAGCCAGCAGTTGCTCAGGTGGCCAAGAAGGCCAATAGTATCCTGACTTGTATCAGAAGTAGCGTGGCCAGCAAGACCAGGACGCTGATTCATCCCCCTGTACTCAGCACTGGTGAGGCTACACCTTAAATTCCATGTTCAGATTTGGATCCCCCACAACAAGAAAAATACTGAGGTGCTGGAGTGAGTCCAGAGGAGGGCAGTGAAGCTGGTGAGGGGTCTGGAGCACAGGTCATATGAGGAGTGGTACTGAGGGAGCTTGGGGTGTTTAACCTGGAAAAAAGGAGGTTCTGGGGAACCTTACTGCTCTCTACAACTGCCTGAGAGGAGGGTCAGCCTCCTCCCAAGTAACAAGCGACAGGACAAGAGGAAATGGCCTCAAGTTGTGCAGGGAAGGTTTAGATTGACTATTATGAAAACTTTTTTCACTGAAAGGTTTATGGAGCATTGGAACAAGCTGCCCAGGGAAGCTGAATCACAGACCTGGAGGTATTTAAAAGTCTTGTATGTGACACTTAGTTTAGTGCTGGACTTGGCTATGTTAACAGATAGACTTGATGATCTAGGAGGTATTTTCCAACCTCCATGATACCCCCTTTTGAGACTTTGCCGGTCATTGATTCCAGGCTCTTGTCTTGTATACTTTGTTCCTTTAGTGAACTTACAGAGTTTCATCTTAAAATCAGTTAAGGTCAGATCTGCAGTCTTTTTTTCCACTGTTTCCATCAGAAGATTTTTCTAGAACCTGGTTGTTCTAATGCCTGGAAATCCTCTGCTAGAGTTTCCAAGCTAGCTTATTCATGGAGAGATTCTACCACTCTTTGTTTCTTCCTTTTGTTATCCACGTAGTTTTAGAGAGCTGTCATACCCCCTTTGTTTTATTAGGACAAATTGAATGGTCCTTAGGGAGTGGTGTGATTTAAGAAATTCAAGAGAAAAGATGTTTGAGCATTTGTGGTTGAGGACTTCATTTTCTAGGAAAAAATTATGTTTACTTTTCTGATCACTCTCTCTTAGGCAAAAGTTGTCAAATTATTGCTCTGAACTGTACTTCAGGTATTGACAGTCTTACACACATATTTAATCCTTCTGGCTGATGCAGTGACACAGCCTGCATACTTCTAAAAGGAAGAGAAAGCTTGGACAAATCACTGCATCTTCCAACTTGTTATTGTCAGGTATCATGGTCCTTTGATTTTCCTGGAATACTGTTCTGCCCTGTGCAGTACTCAGCAAATACTATTGCTTGACTGGAATACAGAATCACCAGTAGTCACTGCCACTAACTGGCAGATTTTAAAATTTATAGTTTTCTCGGAGGGAATTTGTAATGGGAAATAACTCATGTTGTGCAGTAAAAGCAACTGTTCCATATTTTCCTTCATGTATATTTAACACAATCTGTAATTTACAAAAATAGATTTGAATTAGTCTGCCTGTGGAAGCTCATACCTAAGATAACTTCAGCAAGGCAGGGCAGGCAGTCCCTTGTTGCTTGTAACCGATGGCTTAGTTGAGGCTGCAGCTTGGAGGGAGACAGCAGTAGTCACTGTATACATTACTGAACCTTACTGTTGAGGAAAATCAAAAATGAGCAGCAAAGCAGTTGCACTCACAGTCCTAAAAATAGTATTGTAAGTTGCTGTAATTACTTGTTTTACCATAATATTGAATCTGGACAGGCAAGTAGTCCTTACCTGCTGAACTCGTGTAATCAGGCTGTTTGAGTCCTGTGCCCAACAGGCAAACTTGCCTTCGTGATGCCCTGGATTTGTGAAATACAATAGGTCTATCCTAAATGTGTGTCCACAGGTTCAGATTTAACTGTCTTCTCATAATATTGAAGTCTGAAAAACTCCTGTTGCTTCTCAACACACAATGCAACCTTTTGTAACAGTGGTGACAAACTGAGAATTCAGTTAAAACATGACTAAAATATTTCAGCATTTTTTTTCTGACCTCACTATTCTCACTTTAAGCAACTGCTTTTGTGTTTAGACTAACATTCATTTAGAAGAAAATAAAAGTGAAAACCACTTAACAACTATACTACAAAAAATTAGATGGTTAATTAACTAAGACTTGTAATTTCTCAGCAAAGAAAGCTCCCTCTCTGACAAATAAACCTTCCTTATAGGTCTTTGATTGTAGGTAATAAAAATGTTCTTAATTAATGCCAATTATGTGCATTTGTTATTTTCTTTCAAGTCACTGTATTTTACAAAATTGTGTGAACTACAGAGCTGAATCAGGTTGTTTTCCTGCCTTGTTGATTTAGATCTATCAGCCCTATTCTGGATCGTAATTTGTAATCCCAAATAGTTCTGAGGTGGTTTGTAATGGGAGTATTTCAAGGTTTGCTTTAGAAGACTGCAGATGATTAGACTTCACAGGCAGTTGATTAATTGTAAAACCTGAGTTTTGAAACTGGTTCAGGTTATAAGTGAAGATACTTCTGGAACTTAAATTATTTGTGGATAGTATCAACTGAAGTTTGTAGAGAACACATGCATCATTAAAAATGGACAGTTTTTGAAAATTTTTAAATAGTTGGACAGATGTAATTGAAAGTCAGTATTGGATGTCTGAATAGATGAATAGTGCTTGCTCTCAACTTGTAAAGCCAGAGGGCAGGTTTATCTGCAGTATTCTTGAAGAACATGGTCTTTTGAACCCTAGAGTTGGAAAGTCTTATTAAGAAATAATCCTCTATACAGCATATTTTAAAAAGAGTTCCAGATTTTGCTTATGATAAAATATATACATCAACATCAGACAACTGTAACTATCCAAAAGCTTGTCAAGTGTATATGAACTTTGGTAGTGAGGTTAGAAATCCAGAGTCACTTAGGTTGGAAAGGATCTCAGGAGGTCCACCCTTCTGCTCACAGCAGAGTCAATACTGAATTCATTACTCCCAAGTAAGCTCCCCTGCCAGGAACCTGCTTCTCCTGGGTTTTACATCTACAGAACATGTGCCTACAATTTGAGGTCTTGGACTGCACCAAGAAATGAAGCCCGCACGTGCTTTGCATAAGAAGGGCTACATTTTGCCCTAGCTGTTATCTGCCTTTATCTCCTAAGATAGCACCAAGGATCACAACAAGTTATGTAGTCTTGAAGTAACAAAGACACAAAAACAGCCGCAAACTGTTTTCCTAAAAGGAAGGGAGATATATTGCTGCTGATATACAGAAGTGATCACAGATCTCAGAAGTTTCAGTACTTGGTTATTTATGTGGGGATAACTGCTGCTGCTGTCTTCCTGCAGTGTGGTCAGCACCACCTTTTACCTGTCTCATTCAGACCTAAGCCACAGTTCTGTGGAGGTGGTGGGAGAACAGATGGATTGTGGTGTTAGCCCAAGAGACACCCAGCTGAAGGTCACCAGCCCAGCCAACAGATCCGCAGCTGCAGAGATCTGGCTTTCACTTGAGATGTCCTTTCACTGCTGCTGGACAGGTCAGATGTCACACTATAATCCTCTCCTGCCACATGAAGGAGGTGTGGGGAGAGAGAAGTTGTCAGTGCTTTTCTCCAAGTCCTCTTAAGGGGATAAAAGGAACGGCCTTGGATGCCATCTGTAGTGCAGAAGGAAGATCTGTGTGTCAGGATTTGGGTGCAGCAGCAGGACTGTGTACAGAGTTCGGGCCCAAAATGGCACGGACAGCTGTCAGATGGGACTGAGGGACAAGGGCAGGCGATGTTGGGAAGTTTTGGTCAGGTGCTTCTGTCATCTACTCGGGTCTAGTTACTTCTAGTCTTTCTTATTGGACTTGTCACAGGCATAAAAACGTAGCTGTGGATAGCCTAGCACATCCTACTGTATTTCCTCATCTCTGTCACATACAAATATTAAAATCACAAACTTCTGAACCCAGGTGATATTCTGAAGTCCCCTGGTGGCTACATGTCAGAATTGCTGTGATGAGTAACGAAACTTACCCAAAGCATATCCTCCCTAGGGCACTTACCTTCGGGATGTGAGTTGTTGCCATGTCTGTATTGATTTTGGAGTGGTATCTGGGTGTCTCAGTTTGAGAAAACTCAACGTGAAATTTTTTCATCACACTCAACTTTTGGTTCTGCTTTGGGAGGCTGTGGAAACAACTGGTACGGCTGCACTTTTCCCATCTAGTGAAGTGAGACATGACAGATTTGTTTGCTAACACTTGAGAGGAAGTTTACACTTGTGTGGTGTGGTGTCACTTAGTGACATTACCCTCAATGAGCATTTTGGTGCAGAGGCTTCATTCCCAGCATTAAGCAGTGCTTTGTCTTTGTGTGAAGTGTGTTGGACGCATCTGTTTAACTGATAGATTTGTGAAATGGAGTGACTTGCCTATGGCAGCACAGGAAGGGAGTGGGAGAGTTAGGAGTAAAACTTGAAAGACTTGGCTCCCATTTCCCTTTCTCATTTTTACATTTCTACTGCCAGCTTTCAGTTTATCAGGAATTAATAAGTAATAACCTATGATTGAAAAGACCTGACACTCTTTCTGAGATGTTTCTCTGTCTTCAACATTGTGCAGAACTCAGCAGTGTTTCACCTTTTTAGTTTTACTTAAGCAGCATTACTCAATATTTAATGTGAAATAGAAATGCGTAATTCACAACTGCAGTCAGCTGCATTGAGATGTTTGTCAGCCAGAAGGGGGTGAGGTACCAAGTCTTTTTTATGCCATGATAATTGAAAATTTTCAACAACTTTTTCATTTAGTTTCTTGCTCCATTTCACACTGTACACAAGCTGACATGATAATCCTTCAGCTTGTCCTAAATTATGTTTTAAAATAGAGAGCAGTTAATTATAGTAATCTGAGTATTTTTTATCAGTTATAGAAGGAATTTCTAATGACACTTGTTTCTCTTGAATTTCAGATAAACTAGTGGATGTGTTCCTAATTATGCACGTGACAAAAAAAATAAATCAAATAAAAATTTCAAACAACACTAACACTACCCAAGACTGTTTTGAGTGGGATCAGATAGTCACAGCTTACCATCTATGGCTGTTCTGTTTGGAGAGTGCTAGAGGGAGCTCTAACCCCTCGATCGAGGAATAGGCTGTCAGTGGTGCACCTCAGAGTTTGGGCTGTGGTCGGAAACGTTGACTTTTTTTGACGTTTTAATTTTATTTCGTAGCAGGAGGTTGCATAAGGTTTTTCCAGGCATGAGGTCAAATTGCTCTTCTTAGATGAGAAAATGCAAATAGTATGTTTGTGAGTGTGGTATTATTAGGTTTAATACAGGCTTTTGTGAGCTACCTGAAAATACAGAAAACAAGTGAAAGGTATCACTGAGATGTTTAGCAAATAGTGAGTGCTAAAGTCTAATAGTCTTTTCCTTTCACAAAGGAGAAAAAATCTCACCAGAGAAGACCTAATGGTATTTAAAAGAGAATACATTTTAAACTGTTGGAAATAGAAGCTACTTTACTCAGCATGTAATAGGTTCTTAGATGTTTAGCCAATTATTACAGTAGAAGTTATAGAAAGTGTTGGTGGTTAGATAAATTTACAAATGGGATGTATCAGTGCATAAGGATGGGAGAGATTTCTGACATCATAGGCTCCACACTGATAACATTCTTGATATGACAGGAAAGTAACTCTCAGAAATGAGATGAAAAAAAGAAGAGAAAACTTTTTTTTTTTAATTTGTAGGAAGGAAATGTAGGTGAATTGATGCTCTTTTCATTGTTTATTAACAAACTGACAAAAAGGAATAGCAGAATCATGGCTTTGAGTGAAGGAACACTATGTGGAAAATACAGCGTGTTGAAGGACCAAGTGAGGTTAACAGTTCTGTTTTGCAACAATTTACTGGGGGATTTATATTGGTTATATGCTATGTCCGCTTTGAGTCTACTATAGGGAGAAGAATAATGGAAAGCTCCCTCCCTCCTTTAGTTTGAGGTATTTTTCTGGGAGATTATTGCCAGCTGAACAGTGAGCCAAGGAGGAATCCCTAGTGGAACAGTCTGTGACTTGGGCTTCTGAGTTATGCAATTTGAGTGTCAGCTGATAGGGATGAAGTCTGCTCAGCTGTGTAGCTGCATATGCCTTCCTGAAGTGCTGTTACGGTCAGACCTGGTCACTTGCTGTAGTAGAGGGTTTATGCCTTTCTTCTGTCCTGTGCTTTCACATATCAGCAGCAGTTGGCCTAACCCAACTTAATGCAATTTCTGAAGATACGGAATTCCTTGTCCTTAGCAAGTATTTTTGGAGTCTTTTCCTCAGGTCATGAATCTCTTGCCACGTACCAGTGAAAGAATGGACCAACACAATCTTAAGATAGAAATTCAGAGGAAACTTCAAGACCTCTGGAGGTCTGCAGTTCAGCTGCCTCTTCAGAGGAGGATTACATCACAACCAGTTCATTTTGCTTGGAACTTTGTCCACGCATATTTTGAATGTCTTCCTTTTAATGTCAAGAGCTTTGCTTGCTGCTGTTACCTCCCTTTAGGTAGTGGAAGGCTGGTGGATAACCCCCAGTCTTCTCCATGTGAAACACATCCATCTTCCTTAGCAATCCTAGGGACTCTCCATGAGAATCACCACAGTTTGCCAGGAAGGCAAACTGTTTGACTGAAAGTTCAGCAGAACAGCTCATCTCAAGAAGATAATGCTCATTAGCAAGAGAGGGTTATTGGACGACCTTGTAGGGGTTATAGGAGACTACAAGGCAAAATCTCAAATTCTGGCTGCAGAGCACTGACCAGCTTTAACTTAGCACTGTACAATAATATTTAATGGATTTGTCCTCTTACAGCCGCCTCTGTGGTAGCTACTAACAGCAGTAGTATTGGTATCAGCCAGTGTGAGTTGCTGAGATGTCCTCTTCTAGATCTGGCTGTAGTGGTGGAAAAGAATACCATGCAGCCTTTGCCTGGCTGCTGCAGGTTGCTGCCCTGCAGGATCTGTCAGCAAAACTGCAAACCTGCTCTCAGTTAAGATGAGGTGTTTTAGCGTAGACAGTTTAAATAGCAGGTCTCTGCTAACAAGCTTATTTTGACTGAAATAGGTTAGGGAGTGCTCGTGTAGCCAACTCCTCCAGCAGATCCAAGGAGTACATTTGAAATGGGAGCAGAGCACATACATGAATCTTGTGCTTCTTCAGAAGGCTGCTGAGATTTTGTTTGTTACATCTCTTCAGTATGCCAGGAAATATCTAGTATTCCTGTAGCTGGGAAATACTATATGATACCCAGCATGTATATTCCTGACTTCCAGTTCTGAATCTCTCACGTTGCCTTGGCCAAGTAGTTTGGTGCGCATGTTCCCTCTTTGTTGTTGGTAACAAAATGCATTTCAAAGGAAAAAACCTCATGGAAAATACTTCTGAGTAAGCCATCTTGGAGGGCTTGTGTTTCTTGGTGCTAAAAGCTTTACGTAGGCAGAACCAAGTGGTTTGAAAATCTCAATGGTGTTATTGAGAGCAGATAATTGGTTTTTACGATCATTCTCTCTCTCTCTTTGTGTTGTTCACAGTGGTATCAGTCTTCAGTGTTACTTCAGCCATGTTTTGAATTACTTGAGTCCATCTACCTGTTCCTGGCTGCCTTTCTCTCTCAGTTAAGGGAGCACTTGAAGCAAGAAGGAAATCAACAGTAACACCCATAAAGAGTAACTTCACTCAGGCAGTAGATCATGCTTGAGTGTTTTAAAAACAGAAGCAACTGTTCCAGAAAACTATGAAACTGCTGCTTGGAGCATTGTTTACTTACACCTCTCCCTGACATAAATGAGCGCTTTGCTGCTACTGGCCATTACCTGATGACTTTAGTACACTGGTTCTCCAAGTCATAATGTGCATATTCCTTCCCTCCATTAACAGTTATAACACCTAATGGTCCCAGCAGTTCAACTCTGATTCTGGTAGCCATGCCAAGGAAGAAAGCCTTTCCTTTGGTGGTTTCCACTGGAAGAGATTTGTTGTTACTGGAGTGTCTGCTTTGAAATTTGTATATGATCACAGCTAGTAAAAGGTGTGCTCTGAAATCTGTATCTTTAAGAGTGATGGTGCCTGCCCTCCCCCCAAATGTCTAGATATGCATTTGGTCAGGGATCATAGTTTGGGAAAGTAACATATGCCAGTGCTGTGCTGATGCAAGCAGATTTCTCATCAGTGCTTGTTATTTGCAAAGACAACTTGGAGATGAGGAGGAGGAGAGGGACTCCCAATTCACAGCCATTGCTGGCATCCAAAGAAATTTTATTTTGAAGGTTTTTGTCAACACTTAAAGTTTAGGTGGGAGACGTGTATCAAAGGAAAGTTTACAGTAAGAGCTATGAGATTCCAGACAGTTAAACTTTATTAGCCTGTCTGAAACATTAAGTATTAGCTTAAAAGAATAGTTTTTTAATCTCCTCTCCCTGTTGCTGTTTACTGTGTAGCAGTGTGGGAGGGGATCATCTTATCCAGCAAGGTATTATTGCTGCTCTTTGTATAGGCTATGTGCAAGTGCCCATGGCTCAGTCGTCTCCCTAGTCCCTAGAGAGACTCCCCATGTTACTTCTCTGGTGTCTGCAGCTTTTCCTGGCCCTGAGCACAACCAGCCTTTTCCCTTTCTTCTGTATCTGAGGTAATATCCTTAGCCAGGTGCCCTCCAGGCTGACACCATATCATAGGTACTTAGATGGTACCTCTGAAAACTATTGCCCTCCCAGGATTTCAGGAAGTGCAGCAGGTTGGGCTGCTGTGTCCAGCATAATTCCCGTGATCTTTCATCTAGATGTATCCTTTCTTACAAAGCTTTTCAGCAGTGTGATTAGAAACCAGATGTGGACAAGCAGCCTAAAGCTCCAGAGAAGCAAAATTGCTAGTTCCTTGGGTGCTGTTGATTTCAGTATGTGTGTTGTGAATTTTTTCTTGAAAATAAACAGTAGAGATGCTGTGGTTTCTTTCATGGTGCTTTCTTTTTGACTCTCAGACGTGATTGATGATCATCTACTTCTGGGTTATGTTCGTTTTTCAGAATGTTTCAGTGAGCTTTGCAGCGTGGAAAGTAATTCAGTACTGAGCGAGTAAGTCCATATATGAGCTAAACCCATGGTTAACCTCACAGAGGCTGTTATGTGAGATGGAGGCAGGCAGAATTGGGTAGATTCTAAACTGAGCTTTTAAAATAAAAGTAAATGGAGTGAGTTGTTTAATGACCTAGCATTGTAGCCTTGCTGTCAACTCAAACACTGGAAAAGCAGGTTCATCCTGCAAAAGAGAAAAATGAGGAGCTGGCTGCCCTGCTCATGTCTCTCAGGTGCTATGGCTCATGAGATCGTGTTTTTTATGGTGAGACAACCCCCTCACCACCCCCCAATTCCCAAAGCAAAGGAGTTCTTTTATAGGAAGCTGCCAGTGAGGGGCTGCAAAGGAACTTCTCTTTGCTTAGCCTTGGCAGTCTGGGAATCAGTTCTGCAATTTGGTAATTGCAAGACTGAAAATGAAGAAGCCAGCCATAGAAATTGAACCTGTATCCTCTTAATTGTGGTGTTACTGCCTTTGGGCTGTGCAAAAAACACCCTTTGAACTGGATTCTCAAATAACTATCTCTGCCTTTAGCACAGAGGGCTGGCATACCTCCGCTCCATTTCACCATTTTTCTTATATTGCTGTGGTTACCTTGTTGTGGCATTGAGTGGCTACTTCATCAGGGGCAGTAGCAAGCAATTCCATGGCCACACAAGTAACTCTGGGAAAGCCAGCTGGGCTGAGGTTCTCTGGCTAAGAGCGCCTTTTCAGGCATCAAACCAAATCATCCCGTGGCCATGCTGGTACTTTTTAATCCCTCTGCTTTTCCCACATGCTTCTAACTTGATCCAGAATTCATGAGCTTTTGCTGCTGCTGAAAATAGTTTCATGTTTGGATTCACAGTTGTGGGCATTTTTAATGTGGTCAATCTTGAAGAATATTCAGGATATAGAGGCAAGCATGGCTTTGCTTTCATTGTTAAGGTCCTGTCTTTCCCTGCCTTCCTTGGCCCCTGGACACACACCTCCATGGTTCCTTTCTTTGTCATTCCATTACTTGAGGTTTTTTTTCCCCTGTGTCTTTTATCTTGTGAGTAAAGTTTGAACAGTACGCAGAAAGTTAACTGCCTGGAGTCTTTTAAATATAAGTAACACGCACCCAGTAATAAGCTGTCGGTTGTTTTTTTGCTGCCTGCAAAGAAACATAAACACAACGCTCATTTCTGGCAGGTTTTTACTGTCAGAGTTTCTCCTATTATATTTATCTTACAATTTGCCAGGGGGTGAAGTTATTAAGTTTTAGCAGCAGCCATCGATCAAGTTCACAAGTTAACACGATAAAGGCTCTGTGCCGCTCCGATCCGGGAAAATGATGATCCTCACTCGGTAATTAACTAAATGAGAAAGTTAAATCTTACTTGAGAGCTGGGAGAGATGAAAGAGAGGTGTTTGTCAGTTTCTCAGTGGAAATTAGAAGCAGTTTTCTGCAATTCCCTAAGCTGCTGCTCTGTCATATTTTACATAAGCACTGGGAAAACGTCTTGTAATTAGTGCTGTCATGGAGGATTTTTTTTGCTGAAGGATGTTGGAATAATTCATTAGATTATCAAGAAAGGCTTGTGTCCTGAAATGATTAGCACAGTGAAATTTAAACCATTAACGATAACAAGTTTAGAGCTTGCTGCAGTGCAGAGGCACCCGGGGTATGTCTGTGCCTATTTCAATCATTTCTTATAATTAAACATTATGTCCTCTTTTTTCCTCCCCTTCACTAAGACCCATCCAAAACTCCTGTTAAGGTGGCACTGTCTAGATCAGTGACTTAACCACGACGGGCAGTGCAAGCAATTGGAGGTGAAATGCTGCAGTTGCAGAGAAGCAGTAAAGGACATTAGTCTGTATCAGAGCCTGTAGCCTCGGTGAGTCCAGGAAGGAGGGAAGAAGTCCAGTATGACCTGTTGGTACTGGAGCAAGCAGAGAAGACCTTTCCTTTTATCTAGGGAGAAACTGAAATTTGCAGTGGTGGTCTAAGCTCTCAGTGTTTTCAGAGCTTCCAGCTTGAAGACGCCTTGAAAGGTTCAGAAGGTCCCAAACCTCGTTGGGATCATTTAAAACATTCTTAATATTCTAGGAGACAGTTTCTCTTTGACTTGAAGAGATGTCTTCTTGCATCAAGAAGCACAGAACTTGAATTCATCTACCCTGTGAAAGGTGCCTGAGCAAAGTCCTTTGCACTGACTAGAGGATATAATTTTTTTAAAAAAAATATAAAAGTTGTGACCACTCATATTGGTGGGTAAACACTGTTGATTGTTCTACAATCAGGGAAGTTCCTTGGGTTTGGTTTTTTTCTGTGCTTTAGGAGGCTCCTTGGTCCCCTGTACTGCACTAAACCAAAAGTAACCTTGGTTGTCATATATGGGTTACAGCTGTGATTTACCATAGCTGGTTTGTTTTATATGCAAAGCAGTAGATTTATCCAGTCTTTATTTATCTGTGTTGAAATATTGCACCTTCCTACAGTTGCAAGACATTATTTAGATTAAAGTCCTTTCATATATTAGTCCTCTTCTACTTCACTGGGCATACAAATGTGCTTTGTGTTAAATGTAGCCATTTGGAGAAATGGTCTTGTAATTACGGGCTGCAGTGGAGCATAGTACGTAGATCCCTGAGCTAGTACCAACCTGAGGCACTCAATCCCCTGGGTTTCCTGGCACAGCTTATGAGCTCGGGCTCAGCATTGTCAGAGGACACCTCTGCCATTCCTGCAGATGAGTCATGGTGCCCAAAGCCAGCTTGGGCACCTCTCAGCTCTCACCTACAGGGCTTTGTGAGAAGGAGTTAGTAAAGCCTGGTTATTGTATCGAGAGATAAGGGCTGTAGATGATTCAGTAATACAGATGGCTTGATAATGTTGTTGTGAAACATTATCAAGAAAAGGCTGCTTGTTAAAAATCACTGCTGTTCACTGCCTTTCTACCAAAGGAAGGTCCAGCTCTCCAGAAATGTTGAAAAGAGTATTTAGGTGCATTACCTCTAAGAAAATGAAATGTATGTGATGATCAGATAAGTATATTTTCAAATTACAAGATTCTGGTGTTCCAAAGTCAAGATTTCTGTTGGGATTAGGAGGTTTTGAAGTTCAGGAGTTATTTATTCCCGAGAAATGAGAAACTTCTGCATTCCAAATCTACTACTGGTAACTAAATTTTGTGGTCTCTAAATAGCCTGCTGTTTTGGCACTTGCCGAAAAGAGGCCTTTTTGTTGTTTTTCCTTTTCGTGTAAAATCAGTTAATCATTGTATTTCTTTTAGTTCATAAGTTATCTTGATTTAGGGACTTATTTTTTTCCCTTAAATTTAATAAGGTCCCCTGGCAAGGTTGATGCTTGGAATTATCATCATAGAACAAAAATATGGCATCCCTACCTCAGTGTTTTATGTGTTCTTATATCTGCATGTTTTTTTAAATTATTTGATAATTAATGAAGAACCTCTGTGTGTATTTTGACAATAAAAATGATGTAATTATATTGACTGTTATTATAATGCTGCCTGGTGTTAAACTGCCGCAGTGAAAGAGAGAAAACCACATGTTTTCAGCAGGAAATAGAAACTATTTGACCACCATAAGAAAAAATAATTTCCCAGCAAATGGTTAATCTTACTTGGACAAATTATACCCTTGCAATGCAAAATGTGCACTTTTCTTCCAGTTAAATCATTTAGAAAGCAGAATTTATATCTTACTATCAAGTAGTAAATTGAAATGTCAGTGTTCTGTTTTGTCCCTGAAACTCTTCTTTGAGCTGACTCCTTCTGACAAGATATTAACAGTGCTCAGAAAGTTGAAAATATTTTATTCTGTGAAAGAAGTATTTGCCAAATGTCAGGGTGTATTTTAGCTGGCTTTCCTCTTGAGGTATAATTCAATTTTTTTTCATCCATTTCATGCATTCCCTATG
Organism: Hylia prasina; assembly: GCA_013397195.1. Taxonomy (NCBI): domain Eukaryota; kingdom Metazoa; phylum Chordata; class Aves; order Passeriformes; family Sylviidae; genus Hylia; species Hylia prasina. The sequence continues at coordinate 191,904 of VYXD01015775.1, read as the reverse complement.
AATTTTAGCAGCAATCCATTCTTTAGAAGAAAAAAACTAAGTAGTTTGTACTACAGAGTACAAATGCAGTTTGCTGTTGGTGCATTGAAGTAACTGGTATATGCACATTAGGAATCCAAACGCGTTTTACTGTCTACCTGTTAAAGTTATGTTTATGTTAAACCACTGCTGAAGGTTTCCCATCTGATCAGAGTCCTTTGTGTGCAGCTCTGCCATGAGCCAGTGCATTGTCCTGCAGGCTGTGCTTGGGCAGACGGCACCGGCTGGGATATGTGATGTCAGACAGCTTTCATGTGCCAGAGTGCTTTTTGCCTTCTACTGTCTGCCCCCTAAAAGAAATTGTACAACTGCTTGTGTTTCTTCTCATATGTGTTGTTTGGGTTGTTCCTCTCCTTCCTGTTTACAGACAAAACTTGCCAATGGCACTTCCAGTATGATTGTGCCCAAGCAAAGAAAACTGTCTGCAAGCTATGAGAAGGAGAAGGAGCTCTGCGTCAAGTACTTTGAACAGTGGTCCGAGTCTGACCAGGTGGAGTTTGTGGAGCACCTCATCTCCCAGATGTGTCACTACCAGCACGGACACATAAACTCATACCTCAAACCCATGTTACAGCGGGACTTCATCACTGCACTGCCAGGTATTTCTGCAGGCAGAGGGAGCTTGCTCCCTGTCTTACAAAAAGCTATTCTGTTCTGCCCTACCCTGCTGGAGAGGTCTCTTGTAGGGTCAGTTTGCAAAACAGATAAAAGCTTTTGAATGAAAAGCTCTATAGCAGTATGAAATGTCGTAATATTTTAATTTTTGTTCCTCCTGTGTGTCAAGGCATAATCTATTGCCTAGGTTTGTCTAGGAGTAAATGATAGCTAATCTGTGTATTGTAAGGGTAGTTATCCCAAGCCACAGGGCAGGTAGTTGTGCTTTTAATGCCCACAACTATGCATGAATAACAAAATTTTTTTAAATTAAAACTACTACTCTTTCTGGTTGCTCAACTGAGGTTTTCCCTTTTCTTATTTGAATATTTGTCTCTCTTTCCTACTGAAATAACTTCCCGAAGCCATTGCTTTGATTATGTGTTTATTGCTAATAGAAATTGGAGGGCACAAGAGCAAAAGATGGAAGTGTTCTTTTTTACACCTTTGTGGTGCTTTCCATTGAAAATATTATCCCAGCTGTTCTCAGATGTGGCATTGGGCAGATCTCACAGAATGCAGACATAAAGTAATGTACATGCAGTTTTATATCAGCCCTGTCTTATAGACGGGGAAACTAAGGTGGTGGGAGATCAGATATATACAGCAATAGTTTCAGAACCAAACAGAAATTCCTGGCTCTTTCACTCATATATTTTCAGACCGTCAGATCATACCTCTGTAGATAGATAAATAGATAGTTAATAGATTAGCATTCCCAAGCCATAGGTCCTTGGTTTGAGGGGGGCCTGAGTAGGAAGTGGTACAGGTGGTGTCTCTGAACAGCCAGTAAAAGAGACGTGTTTCTTGCCAAAAGCTTATTCTGTGAATACCTTTGGAGAAGTGCTGAACTTCCGGCAATTTGATCAATCCAGTCATTTGATCATTCTTCAGAAGGGAGTTCTCAACATGAAATATAAATTCTACCCTTAAAAGATGGAAAATTGTATAAAAGATGTGAATTGTATAAAGCATAAAGGCACTGCAGGAGTTTTGCTAGGACGTTAAATAGGTAGACTCATTGGATTTTAAGCTCATTGTGCCCAGTAATCAAATGGCTGTTGTAGCATTAAAAAAAAATCTTAGTTATGCTAAGTACTTGCTTTATGTTAGTTTTTAGTAGTCCAGTGGCAATAATCTCGTGTACTTAGAGCAGCATTATAACGTGTGGAGCTGCTCTGTTTCAGAAAAATAGGAAGTGTTTGGAAACTGCATTGGTTTCCCCACTTTTAAAGTGGAAGTGTACATGTAGTTACATATACAATTTTTCCAGGTCTTTCTCCACAGAACTCCATAAAGCACCCCATGACATCTCACTGGACTTGGTTAATTTCTTCCTACAGGACTTTTTCTGAGAAATTTGGGCAGGTGCTATAAATGCTTCTAGAGACTTTGCAGATTTCCTAGCCATACCATATTTGTTACTGGTCTATTCACAGTTGCCCAGGAAGCAGCTAATTTTACTGAATCAGAATGCAGAATAAATAGGAATCAAGCAGCTAATATGTGAGTACTTTAATAGTTGGGGGAAATGTGTGCTTAAATAATGTATTTGCATCAATTTGCATATTTGCAAAGTGCAAATGTCCTAGTGAATATAGCTCTAAGGGAGAAAATTAATGGCTAGGAATTACACTGGTGCAGACTCTGCAGTCTGTGCAGGATGTCCTGAGTATAAACAGGTTCTAATGAGGGGAAGTGGGAAGGGAGGAAGGTAAGAAACTGCCTAGGAAAGAGTGATGAACCTGAAATTCTAAATTAAGTCATATAATGAAAAAAACAACCCTAAACTCTGTAAGTATTTTTTAGCTTTCTGAAATTCTCAAGTGTTCAGTACTCTGGTTTCATTTTTACTACTTCATTCTCTCTCCTGCTCTCCCCCTTGAGTGAATAAAACAATAAAGCTACTTCAAAATCATGAGGCATCTTATCTCTGTCCTCCTAGCACAGTCCCAAAGAATGAACAGAATTACAGGTAGTTTTTGATCATGGGTGTGTTTTACTAATAAAGAGTAAAGTTGGCTCAGATTATTTTCCCAGTGCCTTGAACAAAATTAAGGTTGTTTAAAAAATACAGCTTAACTGTGTTCTTAACAGAGTTTGTTCAGTTTCTGAAAAATAAGGGTTCTGCTTAGCATTTTCAAGCTGTTTAACATTTTTTATGAGGAAAGTAATTTTGATAAGGATTTCATGTGTGAAATAACTGAAACATTCTTGTTGGTTCGGAGGGCTGAAGGGCTAATCGTATTTCACATCCATTTAGCAAAGTCTTCTGTGAGCAGAGTTTTCCCTTTTTTAGGAAGCAATGCCTTGTTAGATACATGGCTCAGTGAGTTGTGCTGTTCCTGAGAAACAAAATAATAAAACTGACTTTGCAACCAGGCCAAAATAGTTTTGCCCATCCACTTACCATAAATGTGAGGAGGAGAGGCCAAAACATTAGTATTCTTTCACTGCAAAAGGGTCTAGTATCAATGGCAAAGGATGACTTAAGGACATGGCAGTGGTTACAGCACCTCATTGCAGCCAAGATCGAAAGTGCAACTGCTGATGAAATAGAAAGGGCACGTGGGTGAAGATTGCTGTGCCCAGGTGTTGCAGTGTAGCCCTGCTTCCTAAAGCCACCTGGTGTTCCCCATATATAAAATTAATTCATCCTTTGTTGCTGCTGACTTAAAGCCACCTGTAAGGATACTATGGAGGCAGGCATTTGTAAATGTCCTGGTGGGTCTGTAAATGTCTGTGAGCCTGCTGGAAGCAACACAGACTGGGAAATCTGCCATTTCCACACGAAGCTTCAGGAGCAGGGCAACAGGATGTCCATGTCTACCCTGGCAGTTGTGGAATTCCTGCAAATTCCAGTTCACATTCACTAAACGGTTGTCTCCCTCTTTCCACAATTTGCTGTGGAGTCAATCTAAATTTACAAACACTTCTTTTTAATAGTGGTTGTACATGTCTTTTCAGATTAAATACATAATAAAGGCTGATGATGCTTTTATTTTGCAGGTTGACATCTAATTTTGCATCTCTAAAGATAAGAAATGTCAGACCTCTTTCCCCACTCTCTGGTTGTGCCTGGTATCATTCACATGCTTTTTCTACATAAAGACTGAAGCATAAAATGCTGAGCAGAACATCTGACCCAAAGTGTATTCTAAGTTTAGTATATTCGAAAACAGCAGGAGGAGGCATACTGAATTGTCTCATTTTCATGCAGTGGGAGATACTTTTGAGATCTTTTTGTTAAGGAAAAAAAGGTTGGGCCATTTGTGTGTCATTAACTCTAATCAAAGTCAGCTGGTTGCACCCAGTTTGGGTTTTACAGTGTGACTGTAAAAATGTACTTACTGCCTTTTCTTTCCCTCTCACAAGCAGGGCTTGGTCTTTGAAACTCTTGTTTTAAAAGCAAGAAAACACGTATTTAACTTTGTCCCAAATGTGAACCAGAGGCATGCAATGATTGGCATGTAATACCAATCTGCCATGCTTCATATTTGGTTGGACTGAACATTATGCCTGAGGGATGATGTGGTCTAAATTTTCACAAAGCATATGAAATTTAACCTGTGAAGTGAGATAATGTCTTTGTGGTGTGTCTCATTTGTGAATTAAATAGCCTTCAAGAGAAGCTCTATTTGCACAACTTCTCGTTTTAAAGGCATCTTGTTTTCCTGCAGTCTTGATTGTGATTAAATTTGAGGTGGTAAGGGCACATTTTTACTGACTACATCCATCCAGTTAAGAAACATAGCATAACCTACCCTACGTAGACATTACATTGAGCTGCTTGGTGCTAACCAGGCAATTGCTTTACATTTCACTACAGTCATGTTGAAGTAAAGCCAGTCCTGGTATTCACACTGGGAAATATTTGCAAATGATATTATTTTGGTGCATATTTTTCCTTCACCCACTAAAATAAATGAAAGTAGCAAACCTGCTTCACTTTCTCCTTACACAGCCTCTCCTTCCCTCTTGATGTCCCTGTGCATCTGCATATCCTTCCCTCCCCCCGTCTAAAGGTACCACTACCCTTCAGGGCACACATTGGGAATATATATTTTTTTCTTCATTACATTTAAAAGCTACTGCTTTAGCAAAAACAGCTTTTGAGCCGTTGCAACATGAGAACAGCTGTAGCAGTGAGATGAGAAATGGTCCTAATATAGTGAGATTTTGGGGGCTGCATTGCTGAGTTGGAAATGCCATCCATAGAATATCCCCCTAGTGCTAAAGCCCATCGAAATAGATTGGAATGACTTCTTGGATTCTTTATTATTTTTAATGACTTGTTGTGCTATATCCAAAGGAAGTTGGAGAACGCTGCTCACTCCTGAACTTAGCTTCAAATGCTCTTCTGTGCATTTGGTCCAGCTCTACATGCAGAAGAGGAGATGGAAGGAGAGTGTATCTTTGTACTAGCAAGGGGAGTTGTTCTAAACTCTGTGTCTGTCCAGCTAATGGTTTTGTGTTGTTGTTGTTCTCCCCCAGCTCGGGGATTGGATCACATTGCTGAGAACATTCTGTCATACCTGGATGCCAAATCTTTGTGTGCTGCTGAGCTGGTGTGCAAGGAGTGGTACCGGGTGACGTCAGACGGGATGCTGTGGAAGAAGCTCATTGAGAGAATGGTCAGGACAGACTCCCTGTGGAGGGGTTTGTCAGAGAGGAGAGGATGGTAAGGAAACTGAATCTTCACCTCTTTTGCCCCCATTCAGGACAATAGGGGTTGTGTTTCAAACCATATTTGAGGAGTTTTTCAGCACTGAAACGTCATGTTGGTTCCAAACCTGCCAGTTGGTTACGTCGAAAATCAGGGGTTGGGGAGTTAGGGCATCGTTTGGCTATGTGGCATTGTGGGTGATATTTTCCCCAACTTCCTCATCTGATCATGCTCTTACCCCACTGTGACAAGTGAGATATATGGGCTGAGATTTCTACACCCAGCTGTCATTCAGTTCAAATTAAGAAGCTGTGTGTGCCTCAGGGGAGCCCTAAACCGGTCAGCAGTTCAGAGCAGAAGAGCTTTTTCAGGAGTGGCAGTGGGGGAGCATGTGCTATGAATTAGTTCTTTCCTGATAGGTCTGTTTGTTTTCCTCAGCAGATTTTCACTATTAGATATCTGTTTAATTTTCAAACTGGAAGCTGAGGGTAGGTACCACAGAGAATAGGGGACTTTAGAAATGCAGATAGATTAGTTAATAATCATCTGTAATAGCCTTACTACAATGTAGGTCTCACTCAAGTTTGAAACTGCTCTACCAACATTTCATTAGAACTTTCTCTCTCAGGGGTACACCCTTTAATACATAATTTTCTTTTCCAAGGGTGTCCCTAGGATGTTGGCAGAAGGGAAACTGGGTATGAATATTTCATAAACAAGATAAAAGTGACAGCTCAGGCATTTTGGTTGCTATTAAAAAGAAAAAGATACAGAGTTGCAAACAAAGACCCCTGGTTTGCAGTTAATTTTGTTATACTGTTTGTCTCAGGAAGTAAAGGCAAGTAAATCAAGATTATGAGACATTCTTTAAAAATAAATACTACTTTGATCTGTTTCCAATAGTGCAGTGTTTCTAAAGAGTGTAAAATAAACACAAGCATGGCAGTGGTAACTTTTGCATTTCTTTTAGTGCCTTATTCTCTCCAGGACTTCCATTTTTCCTCCCTACTGTTGAGGTCACTCACAGTAAGTCCTAACAGGAGCTTGAGAGGTCATTTAGTCCTTTTTCATTTCCCATAGGCAGAGACAGATTTTTCTTAAATCATCCCAAATCTTTGTCTTAACTTGTTCTTAAAATCCTCTACTGATGGAGATGCCCCAGGCAAAGCCTGGAAAAGGAATTCCATGGTTTCACTTTTTTACTCTTTCTAACTTCAGTGTTTGAGAGGTGTTCCTGATACCTAGGCTGTCTTCCTAGCTGCAATTTGATTTGTTATATTTAGCCTGCACAGATAAACAGGACAGTTTCTCATTCTCCTTTTTGCAGTTATCCTTTCCGTGTTTTGGAAATGGCCATGTTTTCTATGTTTTGGCTGCACTAGCCAACCATAATGATGTGTTGTCTTGTCCTCTTTGTACTTTTGGTTTTCTCTGTTTAGACCCTTCACAATTACTCTTCTCCATTCTTGGAGTATGGTGTAATCAGCTGAATGTCTTCTGCCGAGGCATCACTGGGGTTTGCTCCCTCCACACTTTAGAAATAACATTAGCACCAAATACTAGTCATACAGACACATGACATTTCTAAAACACAGGTGCAAAATTTTGCTTCTCATCTCAAGGACAGTCAACCCTGTTACTGCACCACTTCAGATCTGTGCCATGTGCTGGAGGTTGCTTTAACACATGAGCAAGTTGTGCCCAAGTCTTTCAGATTGCCCTCTGATTATCTCTGTGATGAGCAGATAGAACTGTGTGGTTGAGATGCAGACAGGAAATAGCCAGTGCAATTGCATCTCTGCCATATAGAACATTATAGCTTGTAATCAGTGCTAGCTCTGTGCATGGCACAAGGAGATGACTAACTGGACAGTTCAGAATGATGGATGACTGGTGTTATTTGGTTGTAGCTCCTCAATTTGCACATGAGCTGCCTGATTTCGGCATTTGCAGCTTGTGCTTTACAACAGACACCCCCCCTCCCATTCTGCAGCATGACAGCCTCCAACTGGCACATTGTCAGGGAGCAGTAAGGGTTACACAGATTTAGAGAAATATAAAACAGAAGCCCAAAATCTGGGCACACTTGTGTCCATCTGATTGAATTGGCTGGTCATCAAAATCTGCAAACAATAGTTCCTTTTATCCCAGAGCCACAGCACAACAACTACAGGGATGCCATGGAAATTCCAAGCAATCCTTCAGCTGAACAGTAAACAATTGACTCTACATGCAGCAGGGTACAACTTACAGGTAGCAACCAGACTTTGTGTTACAGTAGCTAGTAAAGTTAGAAATAAAAAGGTTTTTAGGCACATAGGCTTGTACACAGGTTTTTCTAGACTGGCCCCAAGTCTTCCAGGATTTCTCCCAAGGTATTCTGTGCATCTCCAAACAGGTTTTTGTCTTCCTTGGCCAATAATAATTTTCATGTATGCACTTCCAGGCTGGGTCACAGTAAATAGGCATCTGTCTAGTTAGTGGTTTGTCTGCATCCATGTGTGCCATCTTCATGTATTTGTTCCCATATGCATGTCTCCTGATCATTGTGTTTGAAGGAATAGGTAATTCCTCTGTCCAAACATGAAAGCACCTTTCTCTCAAGTTGTACTTAGAATACTTGATTTAAAGAAGTATCAAAAGCTATTTTGTTTGTACAGTCCTATAGTTTGGTACTGCCTTACAACCCAAAGATTTTGGTTTATTGTTGTGATCTCTCTAGTTCAGGTGCATCAGGGAACTAATATACAGTCTCTGAAATGAGTTTTTGAGTTTTAAAGGACAGGAAGGAGATACACAAGGAAGTATTGAACAATTAATTATGCTGTAATGGATCAAGGGAGGGAGAAGTGGAAAGCTGGCCCAGTGTAAACTCTGTGCCTCTGATGCCAGGATTACACTCGGAGGCATTTGTGCCTCTCTCCATTTTGTGAGGCATGTTGCCAGGCAGAGCAGCAGTTAGTACGCCCATGGTGGGGTTTACTAGCTTCCACACCGTGTTTGGTGGCTTCTTAACTTCAGGATGAGGAATTAAAGTTTTTTACACAGCAGGCAGTGATTGCCGTTTACAGATTTTTTTGGTAACAAAACTCTAGCTTGGGATATGAGTATTCCAAATCAGTGTTGAGATGAGGGAGGCACCACAGATGAGGTGTTGCTTACCAAAACAGAATAGAAGCAGTAAAATGTCCATCTACCCAAACTGACACTGTTCCTGCTAATGCAGATAAAAGCTAGCCTTGAATGCAAAGTGAATTTGAGGGTTCCTTTGCTTCTTCCCTTTACTTTGCATGCTTTATTTTAAAGGTGACCTCTAATTATGTGTGTATTGCAAGCATGAACCATTGTCAGCCCTTAGTGAGCTGAATGGGCCCATGTCCATAATAGAGAATTTATTTCCCTTTCCCGGGTTACGACACACAGATTTTTCTTGGGTATTTCAGTGTTAAAATACAACACTGACATGTTGCAGGGCAAACAAACAAGGAACCATCCCATCTTAGTAAATTAAGTTTGACTATGAATCTGTCAGCAGTGGTTACCCATTTGTAAAATGCCAGGAGGACTTTTCTCCTAATTGCTGCAACATGATTTGTGTTCAATAGAAATGTTCTTTGTCTTCCAGGGGGCAATATCTATTTAAAAATAAACCTCCTGATGGAACTGCACCACCCAACTCCTTCTACAGAGCACTTTACCCCAAAATTATACAAGACATAGAGGTAAGAAACAGCTGCCAGATGTGGTGGTGTTTCACTGTTGTTTTTTTAGTTTTGTTTTCTTCAAATTTTCCTGATTTATTCATGTGGCTGGAATTCTGGGCATATTCTGTTGCAGTGTAATATTTCATTAAATCTGACATGTCTGTGTTTGTCTGGACTTTGTAAATCTGGGATAGTTATAAAAGATCCTGCTGCTCCTTTGGACAGAGGATGAATTGGATTGTTCAGTGAGCAGTTTGCAGGTGGAGTCTCCACACTTTGCACATCAGATATCACAGCAGCACTGTAACATCTTGGTTTTCTCTGTTCCACAGTACTTTGCTCCTCCTGGTGCAGTGAGACTTAATAGGCTATTACAGGAAGATACCAAGAACTGAGGCAGGGAGAAAGTGCATTTCTAAAGTCTGCAATCCTAAGACTCAGGGAAACAAGAAGCAGCTGAGCATGTTTGCCTTGCATTTAGTGTGAACAAAATGGCATGTTCTGGTTGTTTCCTAATGGCAGAGGCAGCGCTCGAGCACTGTTGTGACAAGTTTGTAAAAGCACTCAGAGCTCAACTGAGACTTTCTCTTCAGTTATTTAGCTGTCAAGTCACAGGAGGCTAAAGGTTGGAGATAGAAAAAGGCTTTTAGGTTACTTCTTCCTCACCATTCCCAACAATACAGACCAGTTTAGCCACGATATGTTTTTCAAGCATTTGTCTGTTTAATTGGTTTTATTACATGTATTCTAGAAAGCAGTTATGTCATTGTATGGGCCTGATAGCAGGAAAAAGCGTAAAGAAAAGTGTCTGCTGCCTTCTCAACCAAACAAAAAAAAGGGGAGATAGTTCCATGCTTTTTCTTTTCCCCGTCTCCTCTCTCCTCAAGACGATAGAGTCGAACTGGCGGTGTGGAAGGCACAGTTTACAGAGGATCCACTGCCGAAGTGAGACAAGCAAAGGCGTTTATTGTTTACAGTATGATGATCAGAAGATAGTGAGCGGCCTACGAGACAATACTATTAAGGTGAGAATGCTCCATCATGGCATACTCATGGCTTGGAGTGTCTATGCCATAAACAATAGTGTCCTAATTTCAGTGACACCTACCCAGTCTCTTGTCAGTAACCTAGCCTTCTCCTTCCCCCATCTCCCACCTGCACAGCAGCTACACCTTTTTTATCTGGCTAGAGAGACCCTGTCTTCAGACAGGCAGGCTTTGCCAGCAGAGTTTCTGTCCAGCAGTAATTACAGGCTGTGTAATTAATGGACCCTGTACCCTAATGAGAAGGGTAAAACCAATATTCATAGTAAAGCAAATAATATCAAAGATGTCAATGTATTGCAGCAAAGAGCCAGTAGAAGACTCTGCAGATGCCACTAAAGGTGTTCTAAGTGCACTGTGGAAGATGTGCTGTAGTAAAAAACAGTCTAGTCAAACCAGTAAGTGCTGAGAGATGAAAACCTTACTGAACTGTCCAGTTTTGACTGTTTGCTGTCTTAGATCTGGGATAAGAATACATTAGAATGCAAGCGAATTCTCACCGGACACACGGGTTCTGTCCTGTGCCTCCAGTATGATGAACGGGTGATCATTACTGGATCTTCAGACTCAACAGTCAGGTGTGTGCTCATGATTTGGACCTTTCTGTTTGCCTCTTAAGATTTTACCTTTGCAAGCTGCTGAAATGTTCTCTACTTAAATGTGTGCTGTTCAAGCTGTTCCAAGAAGTAGTTCAGCATATTTGTTCAGCATTGTGCTGTCCTTGTTTATCAGATGTCCATGCAAATCGCTGTCAAGGAGAAATGAGAATCTAAGCCAAGGCCAGTCAAGGTCAAGATGACTTAGGAAGGCCATCTGGCATTTCACCAAGGTTTTGCATGTTTTGACACTCCCTGAGAATGTTATAAGTTCTTTTTGAGAATAACTTTTAAAAAGTTCAAGTTTTCAAAGCAAGTTTGAAGGTTTAGTCATCCATTGTCATTTAATTTTAACAAAATATGTATGACTAGATGTCCTATGACTTTAAATGAAATTTCAGCATGATGTTTCTTTTCATTCCATCTTTCTAACCTTGGTTTCCTTCAAGTCTTCAGTAAAAGTCTGGACACCTCAAGGTAGCACTAGTGGTGCATGTTGTGCATTTGTGAAGTCCACTGGTCATATTAGAGGATACCAGAGAGTGTAAGACCTGTAGTGTAAATAGAGGCACATATGAGTTAATGAATTGCAATTTGAACTTGGATGTGAAGGGGCAGCTCTGACTTCTCCATGTTGTTATATACTCCCTCTTTGTCAGAGTGCAAGCAATGCTCATGCAGTGAAGTCAGAGAGCAAAAAGCTGCATTGGTGGCCTTTTCTGGAGCTATTAGCATGCATTCCTATGGCTGCAAGCTCCATTGTGCTTGTGTAAACTGCTACTGTTAAGCTAATAACTATTAAATTGAATTCCTGACATGTGATGCATGCAGTCTTGCAGTTCTGCTACGTTTTGGAGTCCTGTCATTCACAGGAATCCAGAATTTCAGTAACACTGCCTGCCTGGAGGTGATGTGGAAGCTGCACTGGGCTACAGATCACAAAAAGAGAGGCTGATTTCTGTAACAAGCACTGTTATTTTCCATATCAGGCCAGGCAGGCCAAATTGCAGACTGGCTACTTGCCCAGGAATGCTTTGTCTCCCACTGTATCTATAAATGTTTGTGCAGACCCCAGGGGCACATAGGATGCATCACTTTTATCCTTGGGTCTCCTCAGGAAGAGAAGCTTCATCCAATAGACTGTACAGATGGGCTCTTAATGCTTCTGAGATCTCAGGGATGCACTTGTCCAAAGAAGTCAGTGGGTCTCCAGCTCCTGTTCAGTTTGGCAATCCTGTCTGCAAACTGCTCATATGTTAATGGCTCAGGTCTTTAGTTTTTTCTCCTTTGCATTTTCTAATTGGAATGTGGCTGTGCTTTCTCATTTAGAGTTTATAAGTTGATGCACTTTACTTTCCGTAAGTTAGAAAATAAGACATTAGAAGTCTTTCTCTCACATCTTGCCTTTTCTTATTGCTTGCCTTATTGGCAGTGGGAAGTTTTAACTTCTTCAGGGTCTGATGTACCTGATGATACAGCCATTTTCTGCTTTCATATAGTGTATCTGGGATACAGGTGTGATAGTGCCAAAAGAAGTCCCTTTATGGAGGGCAAAAGAAGTTTGTCAACAGAATAGCCTCAAAGAAATATTTTTAAGGCTTAAAATCTTCATTTCAAGTACTGGAAATTCTGTATGAAGCTTTTGTCTAACCTGCATCTTAAATTATCTTTCTGTTGAAACAGTTAGTTCCAGTAACATTAAATTGACATAAATGCTGTGTCTTAATTTGGGTATTCAGCACATTCCTGGAATGTAGCTGTGTACGAAGTGCACCGCAGGGTAAATGCAAATCATGGTGCAACTTCAGGCAATTACTTGTATTTGTTTGAAAAGAATTGTCTTGTCTTCTACTTCTGTATCAATTACCACTTGAGCTGATAGTCCTGTGAGAGAGGTCAAAAATGAAGTTTGTCAGGGAGCTTACTTCTCCACATTGACTGGAAATGAAGTGTATAATAGGCTGGCACAACCAAGAAACACCAGTCTTTAAGGCCATCAGACTTCTACCTTTCGTCAGTATTAAATTCCCTTAATTAAAGAATGCCTTTTTCCTGGATGCATTATTTTTATGGTGTTAACTGCATTGCAGGGTTTTTGGCTGCTGGACTGTCTCAATGTACACAGAATCAACAGGTTTATCTAATACATTTTTTAATGAACTATTTAATAGATGTATATATAACTTGTGGTGTTTGCTTCTCTAATATCGCTAGAGAGTCAATTAGCTCTCCCTGTCCCTCTTTCGCTGCAGAAAATTCACTGTGCAGGTTTTTAACTCTCTTCTCTCTGGTTTGAAATCTGAACCTGCAGAGTGTGGGACGTGAATGCAGGCGAGATGCTGAATACACTGATCCACCACTGCGAGGCCGTGCTGCACCTCCGCTTCAACAACGGCATGATGGTGACGTGCTCCAAGGACCGCTCCATCGCCGTGTGGGACATGGCCTCCCCAACAGACATCACCCTGAGGAGGGTGCTCGTGGGGCACCGAGCTGCCGTCAACGTGGTGGACTTTGATGACAAGTACATTGTGTCGGCATCAGGTGACAGAACTATAAAGGTGAGGTGTTTCACAGGGCTTTTTATTTGCAGCACTGGGGTATTTATTAAAAAAGAGCAGTGACCGGACAGGGAAGATGGCCCCTGGCAGGATCTTCCTTTAGAAGCAGTGTTCTTCCTCCTGCTTATTTGCACTTGTCCCTCCTCAGTTGAGCTGGCACAGCAGCTTATGGCAAATCAGTTCCAGGTACAGATGCAGTTGAAAAATAACATTTTTTTCTGTGTTCTTTTTCAACTTGACCACTTCCATAACCTGTTCAGTCATTTAAACAGTTGTTAGAGGGCACCATGGGGACAAAAGTGAAGGTGAGTGAATAGGAGACATTAAAGTGTTACTGCTGTGATCCCAGTCTGCTGCATTAAGCCTCAGGAGAATCTTTATTGTGTGTAAACTCAATCATAGCCCAAGAATGCTAAACCTAGAAATTAATTTGATACTGTGTGGCAAAAATCTGCGTACAGTGACCCAACCTGCTGTCGGTTGCAGACTATAATCACAGGTCATCAGAGGGGTGATTTTCCCAGTCTTAATGATAGCATCTTCATTAAGAGCATTCTGGATGCATCTATATATCATACAGACACCATCTTTTGTTAGTCTCTTCGTAATAACTTTGTCTCTGTGTGGTTCCCTCCCCGCTTCCTGTCACAGGTATGGAACACTAGTACCTGCGAATTTGTGCGCACCTTAAATGGCCACAAACGAGGCATTGCATGTCTGCAGTACAGAGACAGGCTAGTAGTGAGCGGCTCTTCAGATAATACCATCAGGTGAGAGACAAACTCCTCATCGCAGGGTTCTGTGCAAGCACGCTGTCTCTGGTGCCCTGAGACACGCAGAGGTTAGGCAACTGAAGTGCTCTGTACCCTTGTCAGCTTTGAAATATGCTTTCTTTGGTATAGAACATTGGGAACTGCTGGAAAGAGATATTAGAAGCCTGTTTTACTGTGTTGTCTTTCATCCTCTACATCTCAAGAGTCCCATACTAATCAACAAGTTGCATTGCTCTGACAGTTCTGGTGTATGAAAGAGCTGGCCAGTACCACTTTCTACGATGTCCTCTTGTGATATTTTAATTGGACTATGTGTCTAGTTAAAGGGGTCAGATTTAAAGTAAGAGGCATTTAATCCTCTGCAGAAATCCTCCTGGGCTCTCGCCAAACTCTTCTTGTGGTACTTGGCACCTGGTTAAGTTTGGAACAGCTGGTTTAGAGTATGAGATTCAGTTTGCTGCCTTTTGCACTTCTCCAGCTGCCCTGGTTGCAATCTGAGATTTAACTCTTTCTGGTATCACAAGACAGAATTAATTTCTCCCTATATCCTGCAGCTGCTGGCAGAGGGATGTTCCACTAATTTCAGGATGTATGGAACAAGTTTGAATATTAATTAAAGTGATATAGAAAAACGGCTCTGTCAGGGAAATGGGAGTAACAGCAACCTTTCTTTTCCCTTTGTCAATTTTTGAAGTAATTGTCTGTCTTTTGATAAAACTTGAAAGCTGGACAGTACCAGCAGGAACCCTTCACTTCACATGTCAGTAATAATTTTTCCTCAGTGAGAATGATCCATGCTATTGTTTGCCTGTGGACTTGGTTTGCAACATGCTGCCTCTCCTTGTTCTGCATTCTGTAGGAAAACAGTGGTTCTTTGGTTGACATCACCAGGTCACTGTTCCAGATTTTAGTACAGGGCTGTCTGGGAGCATGACCAGGAGAGATAAAACTTCCATCTCTTAATTAAGGGAAGAGGTATTACAGGCATTGTGTAAGTGCAGCACCACTTGGTGAAAACTTCTGCACTTCAAATAGAAAAAATAAGCCTCTGCAGTTGTACTATGAAACATAGCCTCAAAAGTAGAGCCAGAAATAGTTAAATACTACAGCAGTTAGGGAAGGATCTAAAATATGCAATGCTAATAAAAATAAATGTCAAGATAGTGATAATGCTGAACAGGAATACAGTTACTTTTATGCTTGCATTGGACAAAATCCCTACTTGACAGATAAATTCTGCTGGAATTTCAGGAATGTCAACAGTGAATCTTAATGGAAGTCAAGTTTAGCAGCAGTGTGAGCAAGGCAAAAGGCTTACCCAGTGCTAAAAGACAATTTTCTCCCAGCCATTAGCAGAGGGCACAAGTGAGTGGAAGGATGATTAAGAAAAAGGTTCCTAAGTCATCTTTGAGGGTGGCTTGGTGCTTTGTAGGTTTGATTTCAATCCACTACCAGATGTTGTGTGCTGGACTTCAGTAGAGGCTAATGCAGAACTCAAAAGTCCATTATTCCTCAGTTTCAGGGAAACTTTTTTCCAGAAGATGACTTTGTGATTTCCAGTTTTGCAACTGCAAGGGCATGTGAAGTAGCTGAGAATTCTGTAGGGAGACTTCACATAGAAAAATGATTTAGGTTTTGATTTAGGCCAGAAATTTCATCTGTATAAGAGGACACAGCTACATAGACATCACTATCATTGTGCTAATTTCCATCTAGCAGAAACCAATCCATCAAGTTTAATCCAATCACTTCAGTATCTTAGCTTCTAGGGCCAAAGTTCTTAATTGCTACAGACAAACATGGTGTAGAAAAAAAAGGAGCCAGGAAATTTAGGGCAAGAAAGTAAAATTACACCATATCATCTCGGGTTAACTTTTTAATGAGTGATTGGTCTTCATGTGTCTCTTATTAGTGTGTGCACACATAAGGATCTGATACCAATCTGTTTAGACAATAGCATTCTCTCTAAGAGGTGGGGATTCAGACTCACCTGCCTTCTGTACAGCTCCCCGTTCTGCTTTCAAGTGAATTAAAGGCTGAGATAATTGCAGACCCCCCTCTACTTCCAGAAGTTCTCCCAAAGTTATAGAAGGAGCAGTGGTAATGTGTTTGACTGCATACACATTGTAGTGATTTTTTTTTTTTAGTTAGTTCTCAAGCCTTAAGTTTAGTTCTTATACTATTTGTTCCTTTGAATATTTAAAGTAGAAGTTAGAGAAACTTAGCAAATCTGAGAAGGACCCTTGGCACCAACTCTGCTAAGAGGTCCTATTCTTAATAGCAGTTATCCCCTTTATACATGAAAGCCCATTTGCCATGTGACAAGGGACATGATCACCTCTTGTAATCCCATTCAGATTCAGGTAAAACCTCAGACTGGGACCTGAAAATACAGGCCTGAGTTAGTGTGATGCAGCCTCCCAGAGCTGCTGGCAATTTCAGGATCAATGGCAAGGAATGGAAACACATGGCACAAAAGTTCCTGGCACAAGACTGCTCTTCAGACCTTTCTGCACCAGTTAATCTCTGGCATTGTCCGTCCTGTTTACAGTCCTTGAGAGACATAATGCTCTCTGGCCAGCCAGAGTGCCTTTGGCCGACCTTTGCCATGGAGTTGCTTGCTCTGACCTTGACTGGTGTGCTGTACTCAAGTGAAAACTTGCTTTACAACAGACAATTCCTGAAAGATCAACTTCACAGATTGAAGAGTCACCTTTTGCTTCTTGTTGGCTTCAAACATGTACATAGACATATCCTTTCTCAGTTCTACAGTGACAAAAGCATTCTGTTCATTCCTCTGTTGTCCAAAGTGAGAGCAACTTCTTGTGGTAAGACAGCTGCAGTCGTCCACCAGCCTTGGGCACACATCAACTGGATCTGGATTATTCCCTGGGGAACCTCAGGAATAAAATATGTGGGGATGGTTTATCTCTTTCTTTGCCTCTCAAGCAAAAGTGACTTCACCTCTCAGCAGCTGTGTTGCTTCAAGATGGGTCACCCAGAGAAATTCCACAAATCCCCCATATTTCTCACTACTGTGAAGTTCATGCCAGGCAGAGCACTTATTGAATGAGCATTTGAGGACATTTGTGATGACTGCTTTATTTCTGTTACATGTCAAGGAGTCAGAGCAGATATTGCTATTACAGGACTGCTGTATGAGCAGAACATGTCTCAGCCAGAGATGGAACACCTCTAGACAATACATGTCAAAGAATTTCAGTTCTTGTAGGCAAATAATCTTTCTTTATCCATGGTAATTAGGAGTCATGTCACAGAGCTGGCAAACATGAAAAACAGACTTACTTTGTAACTGTTTGAAGCGTTTAACTATTTTTCAAGATAGTGTGCAAGTGTAAAAATTATGTATTTTAATGTATTCTCCATGCTGAAAATCCATCACAAAAGCTGCAAATCTGGGATGGTTACAGTTGAGAGAATAATGTTTTGCTGTGCCTCTTACTGTATATTGGTTTGGGTGCCAGAACTTTTTAAAAATACTGTGTTATTAGAAACAGTTCACATAGAGCCACAGGAGTTATTTGAGAGCAAGAAAAAAATGCATTTCAAAATAATAAACACAGAGCATCCATTCTAGCTTATGTGTCAGGTGCCTGGATTACAGATTAAACATACCTTCAGGGGGAGAAATGACAAAGGATAAGGTCTTGTTAAACTTCTTGTACCTCTCACCACTATATTGATAACTTAATTTGTCTGATGATAGTATCCAAATCAGAAACGGGCATGTAAGGGGAACAGAAAGGGGCTCATGCCCTCTGAAGGTGATCATATCAACTGAAAAAAGCTGCCGAGGGGACTTGTAAGTCTCCCTGTCTTAATATCTTAAAACTAAGGTGCAGCACTTTTATGAACAATGAACGCCAGTAAAATAAAGTGAGGCTCACTGTGAAGATAACTGGGAGATATCCCATGTTACCTAGAGCAGTACCTACTAGACACAACTGGTTTGTGACTCATCTCCCATGTTTTACTGTAACATCATAGGGTCATGTGGAAAGTCATGTATCCATTTAACTGTGGGAAAAGGAGTGATAAGTGTAGTTTGTTTCTTCTTTGTTTGTTCCATTATAATTTTTATTTCCAAGTTTCCCTTAACTACAAGCAAAGATCAAATGTTTCATTGTCATGCTAAGGTATTAAAAAACCCTTAATGCTTCTTTGTACTGTCTTCCAGGCTGTGGGATATCGAGTGTGGGGCATGTTTACGAGTACTGGAAGGCCATGAAGAGTTGGTCAGATGCATACGCTTTGATAACAAGAGGATAGTCAGTGGGGCATATGATGGGTGAGGTTATCAGTGCAGTCAATGTTTTGTATCTTCCTGTCTCAGTGTCTCCCATCCCACTTTGTGCATCTTCCCTATAAATATCAGACTCTGTCATACTAAGAGGACCTTTTCATGGCCAGTAAATGAGAACCATGCTACAGAGCATAGCTTTCATTCTGCTTTTGAAATAAGTCCACATGATGTGATGTGTGTGGTCCAGTTCTTGTGCTTGCCAGAATATCTGACTGACTCAACCTGAAACTCCTTCCAGCTCAGCCACTGGTAAGAACAACCTTTCCCATCTGAGGTTGTCTGCAGGACCATTTGTCATTACAGACTAGTTGTCTGCACTCCCTTGTGTTTCTGTTCATTATTACCACCTGCTTTTTATGTGTTTTACTTTATTGACAGCATATTTTTACCTCCCATTAATTTCTATAAGCTTTACAAAGGGGAAATGCAAGACCCAGGTCTCAAGAGCAGAAGGATTGCTGTAATTTTCCTTAAACTGGTGTGTTAGCTAATAAGTTGTACTAAGACTTATTTTTTTCTGCGAGTACTTGCTCCTTTCTCTTTAACAGAGCCATGGTGTTTGTCTATTTTTTCACCACTAGGAAAATTAAAGTATGGGATCTTGTGGCTGCTTTGGATCCCCGTGCTCCAGCAGGGACCCTCTGCTTGCGAACCCTTGTGGTAAGAGCTTTAGATAGAGGTGTTGAAGAAAGTGTGCTTGTTCAGAGCTATCTTGAGCTCTGAAAACTCAAGTCAGTTTAGCCCTAGTCTGCAGGATCTTGAAATAATTTCTAGGGGTCTGGCTTCTTAGGTTGAAAATATTTGGGCAGTGTTTTGATTGGTATATGTTAGACCTTTTCCTGCTGTGGCACATGACTGTAGTCTCTGCTCTAAAACAGGATCATACCAAGGCTGTCTGATTCTCTAAAAGTGTGGTTACTTCTCACCAGCTGAGCTGTGCTGGCTGACCTGCACACTCATCAACCACCTGAATTGCTGCTGTTGTAGGTTTTCCTGAAGTACTTTACATTTGGTGCAGGCTGTGAAGTTACTGGGACTCAGCTGACAAGTAGTATGATCATTAAGCCATGCTACCCATTTCCATTCATGTATTTGGACCGTCAGCTGCAAGATCAGAGTCCATGAGAGCTTTGGATGCCTGCAGGTGCTATATTGAAAAACCTTCTTGTTAGCCATATAGAAGTGCAAATAGTTTCATGGCTGAAATCCAGAAAAACCCTTTGTCATTGGTCACCCCGTTCCAAGCTATGGAACAACTCTGTGCCCATGAATCATATCCTGAGAGCCTAAGACTTAAGCTTGGTATTAGTAGTGTTTCTGCTCCAGCCTGAGACAAATGTGTGCCTACTAACCTGTAGACTTAATTTAACTGGTGTGATTTCCTCTGCATTTTCCAGCAGTGGACAGCCAAAGTGCCCCAGCTAATTATATTATAAATCAGAAGCGGTGGGATGGAAACACTGTAGGAATCTCAACACATGGATAGTCATAAATCCCTGTTTCACAGCAATGGAGGGGGCCAAAAGCAGGGTGGGGAGCAGAGGAAGCTGTTGCGGTGCTTTTTAGGACTTTTATGACAACAGGGTGTCCTTATACCCACTTACCCGTGCTTTGGTGTTTTTTTCCTCTTCCCTCGTCCTCCAAAATTAAACCTGGCTGCACAATGAACATCATGAGTCTCCTGCTGCTTGTGTTCAATTTTCAAACAGTAGGAGGAAAGTGCACAGATAACAAATGTTCGCTGCATGCCAGGTCCCTTCCAGTTTTGTCTTCCGTTAGCTGGAACAGTGGCCACATGAATTTGACAGAAGCTTTCCATGAACAGAAAAAGCTCACAGTTCAGCTTTCCTTATGACATAAACAGTCCAGGTAGGACAGGCTTACTTAGTCCACAGTGACAGGGATCAAAAAGAGAGCTTTGAAAAGAACTTTTGGAAGTACCTCTCTCTCTCTCTCTCTCTCTCTCTATCTCTCTCTCTCTCTCTCTCCCTCTCCANCCCCTCTCTCCCTCCCCCCCATCTCTGTGAGTAATCCATCAGTGGTTCTGACTGTTGTAATGATACTTTTTGGAAGAACTTCTTTACTGCTGTAACGCAAAATCTGGAAAAACACTTCCCTTAAGGATAGGTGGGAAGACAGAAACTCCTAAGGTGTTTATAAGACAAACTCAAGTTACATTTAGAAGATCAAAAAGGTTCCATTGATTAGAAATTCTGAAAAATTTCTTAGAATCTGACTTATATTTGCATTTATTTTTGGATAATTTTGATTTAAAGATTCAGAAATTCACTTTAAAGCAGCTGTATTTTTGTAGTCTTGTGCTATAAGACAAATCCCCTTTTAGTAACTAGCAATTCTCTTTTACCTAAATGTTGAGAAACCTGTAGTGTCAGTGTTGAAGTATTTTAAGGCATGTTTTTCCCTGACCGTCAGGAGCCCCTTTCAATGTGTGAGCACTAAAGAGAAATGCGTGTTCATGGAAGAGATAGGGCTCAACATCGCTGCACAGTTTCTGTTCCCTGATGACCAAGGAGGAGGCCACTGCTCTTGGAGTCTCGTGAGCACCAAGAGAAAATAGGCAACACACAAGGGAAAGCAGAGTGGATTTGCCCTGTGATATCCAGGATCTTGCCATTGCCTCCTGTTAATTATGGCCTGAACTCTTGCCAAATCGTCATGCCATTTCCACACAGCCTCAGAGCAGAATGCTAACTGCCTATAAAGAATGCCCTTTCTAGATCATATTTTTAGAAGTGCTTAGGAGGAATTACTGCTGTGTTACTGGACTTTAGAACAGGCTCCTTAGTGTCCTCCGGTGTTAAGTTGTTCTCTCTTCAGCAGTAGCAGTCTTGAATGCAAAGTTCTCATCTCTTACCCTGTAACCTACTGTACCTGGGAATGCTGTAATTTCAGGAAGGAGTTTTTCCGTGGAGTAGGGAAGGCAGTGCACCTGTTAGCCTCACCAGATGGAATTATGTGGGGAGGGACCTTGGTTTGTTCTGCACAGTGTGTGTCTAATATTGAGTAGTGGGGCAACAGTAAAGTAAACTTCCTGCATGTCAAGTACTCAGATATGGCAAACCCTTTTCCTTGAGAGAGGGGTTAATTTATGCTTTGTAATGGTGATGCACAGTGTGTCATGTGGGGTTTTCTGACAAATTAATATAACACTAAATTCAAGCCCAAGTTTGTCTTTCCCGCTGCATCCCAGGTGCCAGCTAGTTTGCAAAGTGACATGCTGTGTCTCTGACTGGCCTTTCAGGAGCATTCTGGAAGAGTCTTTCGACTTCAGTTTGATGAGTTCCAGATTGTCAGCAGCTCACATGATGACACCATCCTCATCTGGGATTTTCTGAATGACCCAGCTGCCCAGGCAGAATCCACTCGTTCCCCGTCCAGAACATACACCTACATCTCCAGATAAATAACACTACACTGTACCTCACACTCGCACAGGTAAAAAAAAATAAAAATATAAAACTTTAACAAGTAAGGTGAGGCTCAGAGGTGACACTGGATGTAGTGTGGGCCTGCTGCTTGAATAATTGGCTGGGTCTATCAGTGTTATCTTGGTTATAACAGTAATTACTGTGTCCTGTAAAAGGACAGAAATGATTCTGGTACCTTAGAATAGGGACTTTATTTTAGGATTTGTGACATGTGGTGCCTATGACTCCCCCTGAAGAACTCCTCCTCCTCTGTCCATCATCATTGATAATTAAATCAGTTATACTGCTGTCCAGAAGGAAGAAGGGTTTCTGCAGAGCGAGCAGAGCAGCTGCTGCCTAACAAGAGGATGCAGATGGCCTGACCCTGGGCAGTTGTCACCAGGCAGGAGGGTTTTGCCAAGAACCTCCCTCTGAAGTGATGACCATTCTCCTCACTCTGCAGCAAGCTGAATCAAGATTACAGTTTGGCTAGGGGAGGAGACACTGAGGCACAAGCACAAGCCCAGGCAAATTAAACCGAGATGCACCAATGTGCAAAATAATTTACTGATAGAGCCTAGCCCTTGTTCTCTCTTGCATAGCATGGATGTTAAATTATTCATATCAGAGCCTGGTTGGTTTGCTCATCACCTTTTGTCTTGGCCAGCACAGTGTGGGGAGGAGAATATGTTTCATATGTTTAGGACAGTTGTAGAGTGAATTTGATGCATATGAGTGAAGTGGGATAACTTGATTGCCTGCGTGGGTGGGTACATGCACAATTACTGTTAATAGCAGTAAACATAAGAGAGAAGAATGGCAGAAGAGCTGACAGGTTTCTGCAAAGGGGTGTCCACAGTGACATTTTCCCATGAAAGTGCTCTGTCATGGGGCACATCCTGTATCCTGTTTGATAACTATACAGTGATGCTCTGGACCTGTCAGATCTTGATTTTCTCAAACACTCTGGTCAATCAGATGTTACTTTAAATCATTAAAAGGCTTAGTACGAATGGGGTTTGTTTGGTTTGTTCTGTTTTTTGTTCCCAGGACTCATTTAAGCTGCAGTATTTAAATGCCAGGACAAAAGAACTATCCACGTAACCAATACTTGCTGAAGAGAGAGGCTCTCAGACTTGTTTCTGGAACAAAGTTGGCATGCGGTTGATCTCAGACAGGGTCTACTCAGCGCGGCTGACTGCTAAAGTGCTGCTATATCAGAAGATGACTTTTATCTTTCATGAACAGTTAACATTTTTAAACCTTCCCATACCTCTCTTCCCTCATTCCCTTCTTCATGTTCACTCTTCCCTTTACCCCCTTTGGTTCCCCTCCAAGCCCAGTCACCGATGTCCTATGAATATATTTAAGATGTTGCCAGAATGTGTTGCTTTGCTGTTANTGGGGAGGAGCTGCTACTCTCAGGCTGAAATCAATATCCATTGCTAGGCCTTTGAAAAAGCATTCAGCTCTGAAGAGCAGCAGCAACACTTATAACAGCCAGACCATCATCCCCCCAACCCCAGCTTCCCTGCGGCTTTTGGCTGTTCTGACTGCAGACTTATTTTTTAGTGGAGAGAGGACCCTTGAAATTTGACTATTATGAGCCAAATCCATCTCTTTCCTCTCCTGCCTGCTATGCTAACCCTTTGGAAGCTGGATGTGTATTGTAGTCTCCCCTTAACATCTGCTTGGCTGGGGTATGCTAGTCAATGAAAAGGTAAACTCTCTCCTGCCAAAGTCCCAAGCATGATGGACTGGAGCTGAGATCCTGTCCACCCCCACCCCAGGTGAACTGTTGGCCCAGGACAGTATTTCACTAGCAAAGGAATTGTCTGTAGCATCTTCCTACTGCTGTTCTCCCTGAAGACAGTATGTTGCTGATGGCTTAGGAGTCATTCTGTAAATTGGAGGAAGTTTGAGGCTGGGCTGAGAAGGAAAGCTGGACATTGCTCCTATCTTTCCATTCCTTCTCCCCTCAGAGAGGCTGTAGCTGGGTACTGGAAGAGGGAGCTGTTAAAAATTTCATGGAGCTCTCAAGAGCCACCCTAGGTTGGACACACTACACAAACATTCTGGCCATGACAACAAGACTTTGCTTCACTTGAATGAGCAAATGCACACCCTGGAGATGGTGGTTGAGTAAAATGAGTGTAGCCATGAGGACAATCATTGCATTTAGCAGTGACTCCAGGCCAGTTCTGCAGCATTTCTGGGACTGGCTTTGCTAGAAGGGATTGAGGAGTTTTTGGTCTGCTTCTCTAACCTATGTACTGCATTACAGTTTAGGGACATAGGCTGATTAGTCGTTCTGCTGATAGCTGAGATGGGTCTTTGCTTTCTGGCTGAGACATCTGCAAATTGTCATTGTTTAGAAGACAAAAATAGCCCTAAAGAGTAGGTACATGAGAAATAATTCTGCATGTCTCTGAACTAGACAGAGGTCTGGGGGTAAACAGCTCTCTTCACAGAGCTGGAACAAATTGCAGCTGGCCTGCATTTACATCAGAAATTACTCTGTAAATCAGTCCCTGGCCACTCCAGGTTTAGGCCCAGATATTCTGCTGTAGGTCTGGAAGAATCTCCACTGCTTTAGTGGGGAGTTGCACCAATCCCACAGTAGGGAATCAAGGTCCTTTGTCTCTGGGATGGCAGGGTTTAAACTAGCTTTGTTAACACCCTCTGAACTTGGCAGATGGGACTTTTTTTCTAAGCTTTTCTCATCAACTTCACTTTGCTGGAGAAGCTGTTGCATTGTTTCTAATTGCTTGGGATGCGCTTTTTCCACCAGGGAAATCTAGCAGGGAGCTGGTCCAAGAGTCCCCAAAGAGCAGTCCAGAGGGCTTGAATAATTTAAGTGACAGCTAAGACAGACAAGAAGGCAATGGAGTTAGGGAGGAGGGCAAAGCTGGTTCTTGGGGAGTACCTAGTGCATTTCTTGAAGCATGTAGGCAGCAGTGTCCAGCATCTCAGAGCATGTGATGACACTCCTCTTTTCTGTTTGAATTATTACTGTCAAAGAGTCAAACAGGTTAACAACTCTGTTTAGGTAACAGTGACAGAGTGACTTACCTCTGCAGAGATGTAAATAAGTTCTGAGTCACAATGTTTGTCCACAACTAATTTTGGCACTGCTTTTTAAGCCCAGGAAGGCTGTTTTGGCTTTCAGGCAGCTCTGTGTATCATGAATGCTGCAGTCCCAAAGCCAAAGTGGCAAGGGAGCAGGGAGAATCAAAGTTCACATCCCAAATTTTGTTGAATTCAAGTTCTGAGTCTTAATGCTATTTTAACACTGTCTCTCTAAGTTCAGGTATTACAAGGTCTGTGGCAGGGCTGCATATCAGCATGGGTTTATATGACCTTGGGTGATGATTTAATAATTATTTTCCTCAGTTTGGTCATCCTCTGTCTTTTCAATTTCTGTTACTGTAGAAAACAATGATCTGTTACTCCAGCTGCTGAAGGCTGCAGAACTTCCTAATATTTTAATTACAGATGGCATCCTCTGTATCCACACCTACAAGGTGTGTTGTATTGTTGGCCTCTGTGGCCAACACCTACAAGGATGTGTTGTATTTTTGCTGGTTGAGAGAATTTGGGAGAACTGGCAGACTGGCTGGCCAAACACAAGAGACACCCACCACTTCAAATTGTCCTTGGTTGTCATAGCCCTGCTGCTCTATGCTGCTATTCTGTTGGGTCTTCAAGTGGTACCATACTTTGTACTCTGCTGTATAGAGCTCTTTAAGGTACATTTAGCAAGCAACTGCTGGAATCCATTTTTGGCATGTGGTAAGAAAGGCGTGTCACCCTCAGGAAGGGACTGTGTGTAGGTACGTCAAACAGGACTGCAGAAGGGTGAGGATTCCTACCTCACTCCCCGAGTTGTACAAATTTTCTGATAGCTAAGAAGGAAACTGAAGTTAACTGATCTAACTTGAACTTGAAACTGCCACAGCCTGACATTTGGTGGTGTTTATTGTGCACCCAGGGAGGAGCAATCTGGTAAGTAAATTTCCCAATGTCAGAAGAAAGTGGCTTTTTCAAACTCCCTTCCCTTCCCTTAGGATATGCGTGCATGTGTGTGTGAGTGTGCAAGAGTGCATGTGAGAGAGAGGTTTCAGTATGAACAGGATGGATAATCCCTCAACCAGATTGGAACAATGGCAGAGTTTATAATGAAAATAACTAGAACATGCCTGCTGAAAGGAGATTAAAAAGGGCTGGAAGTGTATGTGGGCTTTAAGTGTTGCACATTGCTTTGAAATGAAATACCTCTGCTGCTTAGAGATACCACTTCTCCCACAAGTAGGAAGCTCATGCTAGCCTTCCACCTTGGATTATGGGATGGAAAGTACTGGAGGTGTGGGACAATCTGTTGTGGCCACACCATCTCCTGCGTGTGACTCCTTTGCAATTGGGCACAGTTTTGCTGCAAATATTTCTCATCCTCAGAGGAACACAGCTTGCTTTCAAATATGCAAATAGAAAATGGCATGAAGGAGTTTGCAGTGAGATAACTTCTACAGATGTCTTCTTTGGAGCAGCTCCCTCTGCTCCCTGTTAACATTCAAGGACAGACAAATCCACTGTTGGAACGGAAGGATTCAGGTGACAAGTTGAGAAATCTGTGATCATCAGAAACACTGAAATGCTTTACACTTGTTTCTAAACTGGAAGCTGACTTGGACCACCATGTTTTACCTACCCACCTCCTGCTCCAAAGGATCCTTTTTTCTTTTGCTTAATTTTTTTTTTTTTTAACACTGAAAAAGCTGGAGAGTATCATGCACATTTCTCCACTCCCAGGTATGTGTATCTGCCCCTTCCACAGGTCCCTTCCTCAGTCTGAGCAGAGCTCCAGGCTTGGTTCTGAGATTTTTGGCATCCCAGCTCCAATGGGAAGCACCTCTCTAGGTTGGGCTCTTGCCTAACTTTGTTAGCTTCCTTTAACATGATTTTAGATCTGCCTTTTGTGGCTTATTATTCCTTAATTCACTGGGAAAGGGCAATATTTGCATTTAATAAATCACAAATTCTAGCAGCTCTCCTTTGCTAGAGAAGGGAACAAGAAGAAACATCCAGCCTTCCTACTGCAGGCTTGCTCTTAAGTGGGAGAAAAAGGAGGCAATAACCCAAGTGGTTGAAAACTAGGGGTATGTGGGGATGGAGATGGATCTCTACAGAAGTGGAGATGGTGCTAAAAATAGATCTTTTGGCTTATGCAGTTGGCTGGGTAAAAATGGAGGTTTTCCATGATCAGAAGTCATCAGGAGGTGACCAAGTAAGGCCTCCAACCTATCAGCTGATGCCCCTTTTAGGATGCAGTGGAGATATAAGGAGAAAGGGATGGTCTAAACTACACTTGCCAAGAGAAGAATGAGCTTTGCCAGGGTCTCCAAGTGGCATGCATGATGCATTTGATATGCTGAGCTTTGCCCTACTGTTCCCCGCAAAGTGATAAGCAGCAGCTTCCCAGAAGGAGGGGGGAAACAGCAAGTGACCCAGCTGTCTTCAAAGCAGGTCTCCATATGAAATTCCTCTATCCTGCTGGAAAATGCCTACTGGATTGACTGGCATGAGGGGGCTACAGCCTTTCTGCCCCTGCTTTTAATTCACAGACGGGAGCAGCAGGTCCCTTGTGTGTGTTCCTTCTCCAAAATTCCAGTAGTGGGTTGAGAAGAATGGCTGCCTGCTGAAGCATTTGAGCATTTGTCTTCCCCTCCATTCCCCCCTTGGCCCATTTTTTTTTAAAGATGAGATGTAGCCAAACCACTGGGTAAAATCCCCAGAGCAAATCACCAGGGGGAGCATTGGCACACTGCCAGAATAGATCATCCTTTGATTGGTCAGAAAATTCTTCCTGTGACTTTGTGCTTGTTCCCAAAGATTGTGGGCTTCCACGTACCTTGTCTAGCAGATAATCCATGGGAGTTGGCAACACTGGTTGACACTTAGGGATGTTAAGATGATACTCTCAAAATCAGAGGGATAAGCCCTTAGATACTACACACAACTCCTAAATAAGTCCCTTTTTTTAATAGCCTATCACCCTAAGAGATATCTTGATTTCTGCTCAAGCAGGAGCCAAATGCAACTGTGGCCAGAAAATCAGCATGGAACACAAGTCTTCATCACAGAGCAGCTGTGCTCGTACCTGCACAATGAACAGGTTTTTGCCTTCACAGGCAAAGTGTTTTAACCTCCTGGCACTGGAGCACTGGTTTACATCTGAGCAAAACTCCATGTGCATGCAGCAGGCCAGTGGGCTGTTTGCAGTGGCTTTTACAAGGTACCTATGAAAATTTTGGGGCAATTCAATGTGAAAATCTGGAGCTGCTTTTGAGTGTAAAACTTTGCTTTGGCTGCTGTGTCTTTATCATGCAAGGCACTGCAGGGCTTAGCCTAGCCCCAGTTTTAGCATGGCAGAACAATAGTGTGGACCTCAGCAAAGTGTATTGTCCTGTTTCTTCCCGTCGTTTTCCATCACTGCATTTAGGAGAGCTGCATGCCTGCCAGGCCAGCCTGTGCTGCATTATTTCAGCCTGCTCAGGCTGGGGTGGCTGTGGAAGTGGGAGAGGTGAGAAAGAACATGGTTTCTCCAGAGTTTTCTGTTTGTTTCTCTGCTATATTTGTTATCTGGATTCTTAAGTAATGAGTGCTTTGAATTTTGTGATTATGTTACGGTGATGTGTAGTTAATGTACTAATGTTCACTTGAGCTAGGATCATGGTAACAGTGTGGTTTTTTTTTTTTTTTTAACTGTTCAGAAAATAACTTAAATACAAAGATTAAGCTGTGAATCTCTCCTGTTTTCTTTTGGGGAGGAAAGACACTGTCAAAATACCAATCCTGTATCTTCCTCAAGTCCCATGTGTGTGAGTCACACTTCTGCTGCTCACATACTGTACACACCATCTGCATGTGAACACCTGGAAGTGCTGGGGATGAAAGGTGGACAGCTGTGCCCAGAGCCTGAGGTGGATGCGGCTTCACAGGACACCCTGAGTCTGCAGTAGCCAGTCCCACCTCAGAGCTGCTGCTCATGGATGAATGCAGCATTAAGAGACTGCCCTGGAAGTAAGAAAAAACCCCCACTTATTCCTAAAACCACAGCACACTTTTTAATTAACACTCTCTCCATTCATAATTAATGGTCTCTGGCTGGGGCAGGTGAGTCTGCCCTGTAAGCCAGAGAGTGGATGTGACTGATAGAGAAGAGTTGGAGCCATCCTGCCCATTAAAAAAATGGGGGGGAAACCTACAAAGACGTTGTGTTTTTCTGGGTACTGTTGCAAGATCCTGGTAGGAGAAGTACAAATTTGTTTTATAAGCTAATCAGAATCCTGCTGTTCAATAATGAGTGAGTAATTGACATATCGCAGCACCACCACGCAGTTCCATGGCTGGGGATGCTGCCATGCCTACTGCTCGCCCAAATCAGAATGCAAGCACCCTTGCCTTCAGACTACCTTCCTCTTAAAAGTGCTCCTTGGATAGCAGCCTTGGATCTTTCCATTTTACTTAACAACCCCTTTTAAAACAAAGGCCACCGCAGTTTTAAAATCCTGACTCCAGGGGTGGTCAGAAAACAAACAAACCCCTGCACTCCCGACATCTCTTTCCCTGCTGGCTCCATTCTTGGGAGCCAGCAGGGGACTGGAGATTGTGAAGGCTCCTGCTTTTCTGAAGTGCTGGGATCAGGATTCTTGTCACTTCCAATCTCTGCCTCTCCTTGTGACAGGGTTCCCAGCAGCCCCGTGCTTTATTTGGCAAGGCTTTGGTGTTTATATGTATGTGTGTGTGCACACACGTTTTACATACATGTTTATATATAATATGTAAAATATATATATATATTTACACCATTTTAACCTTTTCTGTTCCCTCTCTTCTATTTCCTCCCATCCAACAATAGATTTGGAAGAGCTGCAGTGTCAGGCTTCATCCATTGTGCTGGATTGGTCTGTAACACAGAATGCAGCTTGATTTTAACAATGTGTGAGTGCCAGCACACACAAAGGAGACCCATTCCATACCCACAGTCCCAGGTGTCTGTGTGTAGCCAAGCAACACACATACTGCCCACTCCCATGAGAAACAGGTTCTCCTTGTGGGTTATTTCTAGATGTTCCTTAGATAGTCCTTCCCCTTCTTACTGATGTTTAAAGATGAGAATCAGAGTCTTTATTCCAGATTTCTAGGATAGTGCTGTCCTGCAGGGCATGAGCTGGTAAACTTTGCCCAGGAAATCTGGACTGGAATCCAAAACCTCAAGTACTAAAGAGAGTCTTTGAGAACTAAAAGCAATCTCAATTGTAAATTTCCACTGGAAAAGAATGAACAGCTTATCTTAAATAGATTCAGTGGTTAATTACCCTTTCTGTTTAAAAATGTGTGCCTTATTTCCACTTCAAATGAAGGAGGAAAGTAATGTTTGCCATAGCTTCAAATTAACAGCGTTTGATCAACCTACAGCTTTAAAATCAAATCTTCTCTTGTTTGGTGGTTTTTTATTGTTGTCTTATACACATGCTTTCAAGAGTATAGTAAGGTGCTTTTTGGAAAGGGGGAATTGGCCAGTCTTTCTTAGCTAAGCTAGAAAGAATGTAATTCTTACAATAACTGTTTAGGATGAGTTTAGCAATTGGTGGTTTGAAAGGATGATGAGCTCTCAGGAGACAAGGCAGCATGGCCAAGGAAACAAAAGGCCCTCAGCAGACAGACATGCTGTAAGGCTGCCGTGGATTTCTGTGGGTGAGCTGTCTGCTGCCCTGGAAGTAAGGGCTGTGCCTGGCTCCAGCAGTGTCCTGGCCCCTTTTGTTACAAGGCAGTGTGTGGCACAGCTTCCTGTGCAATGGCACACATGTCAGTGCCCAGGACATGGAAATGATTCAGTGTTTTTTGGGAATAAGATGCCACTCCTGGTCTTGAGAGCTCTGGATATCTCTGCTTTTCCAAGTGCTTGAGCTGCTCCACAGCCACCACATATACACTGCCCATGACCCTGTCCCAGGAAGGGCTGCTGGAGGAGATAAGAGAGGAAAAATAAGCTGCTGCTTGCACTCTCCCATGCAGTGGGCTGCAGCCATCAGAGATCTCAGCCTGACCCCTTTGCCAGCTGATTCATGCCCAGCCGTGCACGTCTGTGAGTACCAGTCACTTTGCTTTACCCTAAAAATGCTCAGACACACATTCATTATATCCCCAAGAGAGAGACTCTCACATCCATGTTACCTTCCCATCCTGAGCTTTCTCTCCAAAATGACTTGCTGACATGCACCTGGCTGGTAGGAGCAGCTAGAAATCTCCAAACCAGCAGAGAGGTTGCTGAGCTGTGGGGCTGATCAGCTGGGGACCACTGAAGTTGGATAAGAAATATAACCAGGGAAACCTGGGCTGGAAAGGTCTCACCTGTACAGGTAAATAGCCTGCCTGCAGGTGCAGGGCAGTCAGATGGGCTTTCCAGTGCAACAAGGCAGAGACAGCAGCCTGAGCAGTGCTTTCACTGGGGACAGCACTGAATTCCTTCTGGAAGCCACTGTGATTTGAAGAAACTCAAGGCCCTGGTTGACGTCACACAGCTGATGTATCCAAAACTCCCAGTCCCATGCCCCAAGTACCCTGCTGGCATTTACAAAGGCGGATCAAGGAAGGCTTCTCCTCCAAGGGGCAGTAAGGTGGGGAGGCTGCCAGACCACCTCCATTTCTGCAGCATCAGCTCTGAAAGTGCAGCCCTGGAAAACTGCTCTGACCTTTGGAGCAGCAGTGATGTCTGTGAGCAGCTCTGCCCGCGCTGCCGAGTTCCCTCTCTTCCAGCACAGGGAAAGAGCTCAGTGGCTGCTAAGCAATGCATCTTTGTGCCTTTGCATGAGCTGTTTATTGCTTCCTTGGGGAATTTATCTAGTCTGGACTAGATGGTGCTGGGCAAACCCCAAGAACCAGCAAGGGGACCACACCCTTTCCAGGGGATTTCTGTCTCATCTTGAAAAAGGGCACAGACCTCCCAGTGGGGAGCTGTCAGCTCAGGGGAAGCCCTCAGGTGTCCCAACTGCTTCTCCATCCTCCTGGCCTCAGCAAATGCCATCACTCTGCAGGATGTGTGCTGGGACCAGCTACACCTGCTGCTCTGCCTCTGCCGGTTCTCATGGGTTTCTTTGTGTGCCTCAGGCACTGTGTCAGATGCCTTGAGGAAAGGAGATGCATGAGCATCCCATGACATGGAGTGCAGGGACAGGGACCGCCCCAGTGTGTGTCTGGAGTCTGGGGCAGCAGCCAGGCAAGAGTGGGACGGGAGCTCTGGGAGTGATGATGGGTGGGGATCAGGGTGGTTTATGGGCTCACAGCCACTTTCCCAGCCACAGAGAATATTTTAGCCAGGGATACCTTCATGGAGGCAGGGGAGGAATGCCTGTAAAATGTGTAGACAAGCTCCCTTGCAGCTCAGAGCAGTGGCTGTTTCTCACCAGCCCTTGTCTGTCCTGTGCCACCATCACCAGGTCAGGTCACAGGAGTGTCTCCAATTAACCCAGCCCCCCCCGATCGTTAATTGGTACTCCAGGCTTTCCTCCTCCCCCTTCTTGCCACACCACGAGGTTCTCACCTCTACATCTGCTGCTAAGCCTCTGCTCCCAGCATCCCAGCCACTGCTGGGAACCAGTGACCATAACCCTTTTTACTGCCTGAATCAAGGCAGCAGCCATCCCCTGGCTTGGAGCTGTGTCTGGAGGATGTCCCTGCTTGGTCCCCAGCATCAGGCTGTGTGGCAGGAGGAGGGGCTGTGGCTGCAGGGATGAGCACGGGGCTTGGGGACAGGTATGGGCTTCAGTGCAGAGGAGTTTGGAAGTTCCAGGAGGGNTTTCCAGTGCTCTTTCCAGAGACCAGTGGACACATTTAACCCTCTACATGCTGCCCCCAGAGATAAACCATGTTCCTCAATGACCAGAACTGGAGCATGGCTGCAGGATACAACATGGCCTGGCTCATCATCTTCTCCCAGGTTTGTTGATTTGCCCTGTCTTAGCAAGGGCTTGGGGTGAGTCCTGAGTATGTTTAGGGCTGTCCTGCAGCACTGCAGGTGCTTTCGGCATGGCTGGGACCCACATGTTCTCTTGCTGAGTCATCACACCCATGGTTAAGTCCAATAAAATGGATCTTCATCCTGCTGCTCTGACAATGAACCAGGACTGTCCCCAGAAGAGCTGTGGCTTCTGCAGGTCTCCCCCACTGTGGCCCTGTCACGAAGGTCTCTGCAGCCACCCAGTAAAACCACACAAAAGTAAAGGAGATGCCCTGATCCAGATGTAGAGAAACTGAGTCTGGGCAAGGCACAGGAACTCTTGAGCAGGGGCCAGCCCTGGGAAAACTGGACACTGGCAGGCTTACAAGGGCTGGTGGCTGGGGGAGAGGGTCCAATGCTTTCAGAAGAGCTGGAGGCTCACGTGCAGGGAGGAGACCAGAGCTGGAACATCCTCCGTGGGAGAATGTGGTGCCTGAACACTCACACACCGCAGACAGCCGGGCTGGGGCTGGCACGGCAGGCTTGGGGGTGCCCATGCAGCTCTCCCAGCTCTGCTCCGCTCTCCTGGCCCTGCGGGACCGTCCTGAGTAGGGCCAGCCTGTCGGGTCCTGCCCCTTTTAGGCCCTCGGAGCTGTTTCCAGCCGTGCCCCATCCTTTCAACTGGCTGTTCGGCAAATTAAGAGCATGCTATTAGGCTGCTAATTAAAGGCACTTCATTAGCAGCAGGGGAGGCAGCTCCTGGCCGCAGCAAAATTGGATTCCTCTGAGCTGACATGAGCCGATTCTCCCCTCTCTGGGGCTGGGGGCTGTGTTCCTCCATGTCCGGGGAAGGTAGCTGCCTCGAGTCATGGCCCTGGGCTACCAGCGCAGGGGATGGGGCACATCTACCCCATGGTGGGAGAGGCCGGAGGTGTTCGGGGTATTGGGTGATGCGGGGCCGCCCCTTCGCCGCCAGCCTCGGCGATGGTGCGGTGATGTTGCCCCACTTACGGTTCTCGGGGTCACTCCCATTTGGAGGGGACATGCGAGAGCTCTCAATGGTGGCAGCGCATCACGTCAGTGGTTCCGCTGCCCCCAGGCCGGGCCGTGACCCCTCAGCGGGCTGAGCAGTCCGGAGGCGCTGCCGCTGCCCCTGGCGAGGGGAGAGGCTCCCGGACTCCTCCTCCGGCCGCTCAGACGCCTCCAATGAGCCCCGGGGGCGCCCGGGCTGCCCTGCCCTGCCTTCCCTTCCCTTCTCTTACCCCTCCTTCTTCTATCTAAAAATGGGAGAGACCAGCCGGGCCGCCGGGCCGGGGCTGCCTTCCTCCCCCTCTCCTCCGCCCGCCCCGCGCTCCGCCTGCAGCCTCGGGCCGCCGGTCGGGAAAGGGACCCCACGGCCCGGCGGGGACATCACTGGGGTGAGCTCCCTGAGGGCCGGGAGGGCTGCCCCATCCCTGCTTCCCGTCCGCCTTGCGGTGTCCCTGTCCCCCTCTAGCCCTCTCCCCTTTTTCCCGGCTTGGGATTCCTGATGGGATTAGAGGGGATTTGCTGTGCGTGAGCCGGGAGCTGCTGGGTGCTACGAATCCGGCTACCGTGCGGGAGGTGCTGCGAGGAGGGTCGGGCAGTGGGTGCTGGGGAGCGGGGGCAGCTCCTGGGGGACGCAGGCTCATCCCGTATCCGCAACCTGCAAACCCCGTCGCTCTGGGCACATTCATTGCTCCGGGGCGCAGCACCCAGGGCTGTCCCTGCACCTGGGGCGCTCTGACTGCTCCTGAGCACCCCGATCCTGCGGTGGGCTGGGTCAGAGCTGCACGGTGGCTGTTCCCCCAGCAGCTGGAGCGGGAGACAAAGGTGTTGGAAGGGGCGAGGGTTTAGGAGGTGGGTCCGTGTGGTGTTTTGGGCTGGGACCCTCCACGGGGACCTTTCAGTGGTGTTGGGCCACTCGCAGCAGCACCACTTAGCTGCTCCATTGAGCTAGGGGAATGGGTGTCCCTCCTTTCTCTGCCTGCCCCTCTCTGTCTGCTGCCCCTCCCAGCTGGGGCAGGGATGCCCAGGTTACCCAGGCTGGGTCACCACCAGGGTAAAAAACCTCACACCACAGCCACAAGATCAGCCACGAGGAAGCTGGATCAGCTGGGCTGGGTGCTGGGCAGTGGCCTGAAGCAGTGCTCAACACATGATTCTATTGTGTTGGGGTCTTTGCTCTGGGCCACGGTCATCCCTACAGAAAAAGGGGCGGTTCATGACACCTTGGTTCCTGGCTCTGCTGGCCAGGGCTGTTCTGATCCTTCCTCCTCTTTCCCAGCGTCTCACCTTCCCCCTGCTGTCTGTCACCCTCCTGGTATCCTTTGGCTCCTCCATGCTCTATGGCTACAACCTTGCTGTGGTGAACTCACCGGCAGAGGTAAGGGATGGGCAGCCTCTCTGGGAGCAGGGAAAACAGCTCTGCATCCCTCCCTTGGAGCGTGGAGGGACAGCTGTCCAGCAGCCTCACACCAAAACACTGGCATTTTCCTTAAGAAGTGACCCAGAGAGGAATGGCAGGGGAGGGCCATCAGAGTCCATGTACACCAAATTGGTTCCCCCAGGAAAGCAGGGCCTGGAAAGCTGGCCACAACCTCCCTGCTTCATCTTGAATGCTGTCTGTGGTATCTCTAAGTCATCCTTAGGCCTCTCAGGTGCTGAGACTTGCTGAGCAACCAGACCAGCACATCCCAGTCATCCCCGAGCATGTTCTGCCCTGTATTTCTTTAATGCTGTTAAACCCCTATTGTTCCTATAGATCCTGTCTTCCCTTGTTTTTCCCTTTCTGCCAACAAACACATCTGGTGCCTGTGTGTGTCTCTGCCCTGCAGCACATAAAGGGTTTCTACAACGCCACGTGGTCCCAGCGGTTTGGGCACGGGCTGGGCCCTGGCCCCCTGACCCTCCTCTATGCCCTGACTGTCTCCATCTTCGCCCTGGGCGGGCTGGTGGGCTCCCTGCTGGTGGGGCTGCTGGTGGAGCGCTACGGCAGGTAAGGGCCTCATACCATGGGCCAGGGTGGTTCGGAGGTGGGATGGGGCTGGAGGAGCTGCCCTGCTGCTTGTGCCTGCCAGGAATGGTGCTCTGAGCCGCAGTGCTCTCCTCGTCCTCCTGGCCGGCGGCTTCATGGGCTTCAGCCGGGAGCTGGGATCCCCTGAGATGGTGATCATCGGCCGCTCCATCACGGGGCTCCACTCAGGTGGGTGCTTCCTGGGCTGTGCACGGCCCCTTCTTCATGCCTCTGTCCCCTACAGCCATTCCTAGGGGGATGGAGAAGGCTTCATATTCCCCACAGGCTCTGTGGAGGGGTCCTCTGGGCCATCCAGGGCTGCATCCAAGGCCACGGGGTCCCCACTGTGGATGACACTGGGCACGGGTGGAGAAGGACCAAGGGTCTGGCTAGGTACCCATCTCCCTACTGCCTCTGCCATCCCAGTCCCTCCTGTGCCCCCCAGGTATCTGTCTCAGTGTGGTGCCCCTCTACCTGGGAGAAATCGCACCCAAGAACCTGCGGGGATTCCTGGGCCTCATGCCCAGCATCTTCATCTGCCTGGGGGTTTTCTCTGCCCAGGTCCTGGGCCTCCCTGAACTGCTGGGCAAGGTGAGCACGATACCCCAGCCCACACATGCTGGATGCTGCTCTGCCCTCCCCATGACACATCCCATTTCAACTCTCAGGACAGGTTCTGGCCCCTTTTCCTGTCAGTGGTGACTGTTCCTGCCTCCCTCCAGCTTCTGCTGCTGCACTGCTTCCCTGAGAGCCCTCGGTACCTGCTGATAGAGAGAAATGACGTCTGTGGGGCCACCAAAGGTGAGGGGAAACGCTGGGGGAGACTGGCTCTGGAAGGTGCTGGGTGGTTCTCCAAGGTCTTCCAAGACCAAGGTGCATCCTCATGGCATTCTTCCATACCCCTACCTGACAGCCCACCAGAGTCCTGATGGTTCAGTCCTTCTGTCCCACCTGGTCTTGCCACAGCATTTCCATGGTGCCCAGCACTGTGGTGTGAGGTTTTTCCCCATTTCCTGTGGATGCTAAGCCCCACAGGGAGGCTGCTGGGGAGGCTGGGCCAGGGCAGAGCCAAGCCCCTACCCTGTGCCATACCTGTGAGCATCCACCCTGTGCTAGGGACACGTGTCCACGGCCCCACTGTCCCCACAGCACTGCAGCGGTTCCTGGGGACCCCCGATGTTCAGGATGTGATCGAGGAGATGAAGGAGGAGCAGCGGTCACTTTCCTCTGTGGAGACGGTGTCGGTCTGGCGGCTGCTGCGGGACCGCTCCGTGCGCTGGCAGACGCTCTCGGTGGTGGTGGTGAACGCCGGCATGCAGCTCTCGGGGATCGACGCCGTAAGCCCCACACGGTCCTCGCCTGGGACACGGCTCTGCAGACACTGAGCTGAGACCTGGCAGCTCATTCCATCGAGTGCCCCATGGCTCCGTGCCCCAGCTCATGCTGTGTCCCCTCCTCGGCAGATCTGGTTTTACACCAACACCATCTTCGAGAACGCCGGGATCCCCCTGTCCCAGATCCCCTACACCACCATGGGCACCGGTGCCATTGAGGTCGTTGCCGGGCTGATCGGGGTGAGTGAGGGACAGACAGATGGACACGGCCCCTCCATGCTAGAGTCCTCTTTCCAGCTTCCAGAACCATCAAACAGGAGGGCCAGAGTGGACACCCAAATATCATCTCTGCCACAGCACAGCCCCTTTTCTGAGAGGGAAGGGATTTGGCATGGAAATGGGGATGGGAGATGGGATGAGACAAGCTCAATTTAGGAGTCACATCTCGGAGTGGTGGGATAATTTTAGGGTAGCAGGGAGGTTGGGTAGAAATGGCAGGCGAAGAGCAGTTCGGAGATGATGGAGGAGTCTAGAAGTTCCTTCTAGCTCTGGTTTTCATTGTCCCTCTGTTAGCAGAGCCACATGTCCCCATTTCCCCCCCGCCCCCCCAGCCAAGCACTGGCCTGGCCCCAGGCTAGCAGCCCTGCCCCACCCCCAGCCAGCCCTCATTTAGCTGGAGAGTTAGCACTGGGCCAGGCAGATTTATGGCCCTTGTCCCATCTGCAAGTGTCACTTAGGGCCAGCCCAAGCCACCCAGCACTAAATCTGCTCCCTGACAATTACAGAGATGGATGGGGGTGGCTGCTCCCAGAAAACAGGGAATGAGTGGGAGCTGCTCCCCTCTCCCATAGCCCAATCCAGAGCAGAGTGGGATCCCCTGCCTCTCTGAAGGGTACTCCTTTCTCCCCTCTCTTGTCTGTGGGGGTGTCCCAGCCCCCCAGCCGTCGCCCAGCAGAGAGAGCCAGATTGCTTGGGAGCAGCCCCACAAATGGCCCCCAATGGACATGCTGAGATTGGTTATAAAATTACAGGCATTTGTTCTGCTGTCAATACCCTGCCTGCTCCCACTGCTGCTGCGCTGCCTGCCCACACCCTGCTGTGCCCACTGCCCCACAAACCCCCGGTGCCCCAGCACCTCTACTTGGCACTGATGCCAATGTAGCTTCTGGGTCAGTCCCAACCCTGCTCCCTAACCCCTGCCCTGTGGGACCCACCCCCTGCCCCAGGCATGCTCACCCCTGGCACTTTCCATGCCCCAGCCTGGAACTCTGAGCTGGGGTTGCCCCTGATCCCCAGATGCCAGTGGGAGCACCCTCCCACCTTCAGCTGGGTCTGGGGTTCAGGGGTGGTCCCATCCACCTTGGAGGTCCCCAGCATCCCATCAGTCTCTGCTCCCTCCTGGCAGTGCTTCACCATCGAGAGGGTGGGCCGGCGGCCCCTCATCATCACCGGCTTCTGTGCCATGGGTGTCTGCTCGGCTGGCATCACCACCTCTCTGCTGCTGCAGGTAGGGCCTGGCCACTGCCACCCCCTGGGCATTATCTGGGGCTCGGTGGTGGAGGGATGGGTAGAATCCTGGGGGAAGGAGCATACATGGAAATGAGAGGTGAGCTGGCTCTTCCAAGTCATGTTTTCCCTTCAAAGTGAAAGAGAAGGTAAATTTAGCACCAAGAACAACAACAAAAACAAAACACAAATCCGTATGAGAAAAATCCTGCTGCTTCTGGTAGCTTTTTTTTCAGAAATAGTTGTTCCCAGGGAGGCAGCTGTGAAATGCCAGGGCAGGTGGAGGGTCCTTCTCCTGCCATCTGCTTCCAGAGGATGCTCCCATGGCTCTGGGGATACTGCAACAGCATGAGCTGCTGAGCTTGGCTGATGCTGACCCTCACCAGCTTTAGCCCAAACCACCCACTGCTTGTCTGCATCTCACCAATATGTCCTGCGTGGCCACTGTCCCCAAGAGCCACCACCAAGCCAAGGGCAGGCAGGAGGCCGTGTCCCAGGGGTGCTGGCTGTGACGCTCAGGGCCAGCCCCAGCAGTGTCCCCAGCCCGGTGTCCCCTCGCAGGCCGCCCTGCCCTGGATGCGCTACGTCAGCGTTGCCTGTGTGGTCGGCATCATCGCTGGCTTCTGCATGGGACCAGGTGGGTCTGGGGCTGGGGCAGTGGGGAGCAATGGGGTGGGAACGGGGGCTCCAGGGCACTAGTGGGGTGACAGGACCTGAGCCTTGGCCCCGTCCCCGTGGTCAGGCCCTGGTTTATGATGCTGTACCTCCAAGTGAAACCCCACCACAAACCCCTCCAGCCCCACACATCCCCAGGGCACACTCTACCTCCTCCTGGGCCAAGCTCCAGAAGCAAGAAGAGTGAAAGTCCTGGCAGCCTTCCCCAGACCTCTGTGGAGGTGTCACCACTCCTTTCACAGGGCAGCTGGTGAGAATCATCCTGCCCCTAATCGAGTGCAGGCTCCAACAGCCAGGAGTGAAACCTGGACTGCTTTACCCAGTTGATGTATTAGCAGAGCTCTTAGCAGATCTATAATTCATCCTCAGCCCAGACTTTATTCACTGTAATTACATCTTTAATTAGGATTTTAATGGCTCATTGTTCACAAACAATGATGAATAGAGTTTTAAAACAAAAATATATATATATCTCTGTTCTGGGTGAGCTGTGAGTAAGAGTCCATCAGGGGCTCCACTCCTCCCTCACTTCTTACATTTGTTTGTTGGTTCATCTTTTCCCTGCATTTATAAAGAGGTCCAGCCAGCCCTGTTCCAGGCAGTTGGGACCCCAGGCATATCACCATATTAAATGAAATCTCTTGCCAGATCTTGGAATGTACTCTAGACCTCGGATCATGCCCTCCAACACAGGGATGGTCCTGGGACCCAGGACTTCTGGCTCAGTGACACTTGGCCGGAGAGGTTAAGTCCTTCTAGAAGAAATAGTCACAACCTGTGTCCAGTTTTCAGACAACTTACAAGTTGGTTTCGGAAACCACTTCCATATATTCTGGGTTCTTTCACCATACATGGGAAAAGCAGGTTGGAAAATGACATTTCTGTGTCTTATAGGAGATTCTGATGCTCAGAAAAGTGGTTGCTTCTTTCCTCCCTGAATCACTACAGTGGCAACAGAAGCTGATTGATAGAAGTTTTCTAAACTGTTTTCATCAAGGCAGTCTGTGAAGGCCATTATGGAGGGTGCCAAGAAGATGTTTCTCTAAGCCTGTGATCTCTATGAGATTTAATATATTAGCATTTAGAAACATGATTTAATATATCAGTATTTTTGGAAAACAAGGATCCACATGAAATGTTCCACCTTTATTTTGACTCAGTCTGAAACTTTCCAGTCATGCAACTTAGGGAACTGGCCTGAGCACCCAGCAATGTGCCCATGTGGTGTGTCAGGGGGACATCACCCACTCCCCAGGACATATCCCAAGGGTAGGACACTGTTCCACCACGCTCCCTGTCTCCTCCAGCTCTCCCAGCACCACCAGTTTGACCCATGAGTCTTGCTGGGCTCCAGCCCTTTGGCCACAGGACTGAGGTGGGCAGACCCTGTTGACCCCAGGGGTACTTGAGTCAGCCTCTCCCCCATCCCCTTGACCTGTCCCCTCCCTCTGCAGCCGGTGTCCCATTCCTGATGACAGCTGAGCTCTTCATGCAGTCGCACCGCCCAGCTGCCTACATTGTGGGGGGCTCTCTCAACTGGCTCTGCAACTTCACCATTGGCTTCATCTTCCCCTTCTTGCAGGTACCAGTTCAGAGGGGCCCTGGGAGAGGGAGGGAATGGACACAGACAGCCCTGCTGCTCTCCCAGGATGGGGTGCCAAGACAGGGATGCCCGTGCTCTTGGCTCAGCTCAGTGCTGGACAGAGCCAGCCCAGGGCAGGGTGATGGGAGGGGACACTGCCTCGTGCCATGGCCACTTTGGCAGTGCCTGGCTCTCTGCCTCATCCTGCTCTTGTCCCCAGATGTCAGCCGGTGCCTTTTGCTACCTGGTTTTCTGTGGTGTCTGCCTGCTGGTGGCCCTGTATGTCTACCTTGTCATCCCTGAGACCAAGAACAAAACCTTCATGGAGATCAGCCACATCTTTGCCGCACGCCGCTCCGTGCTCTCTGTCCCAGCCCATCTCATTGGGATGATGAAGCTCGATGGATACGGGACTTTGGAGAGCAGCTCCCTGGAGGGCTCAGGCTCCAGCCTGCCCTGACCTGGGTGGACTGGGTGGGATGGGAATGGTGGAGGAGGCTCGGGGCTGGGGAAGGATGTGGGGGCCAATTTGTTCCAACCTGGTCATCTCTAGGTCTCCCAGGACATGTCTCCATGGCACAGTCTGCACCCACTAATGCACCAAGGCTGCTCTGACGGCTGGGCATGACCCCCACTCTGGAAGAGATGCCCCCACAGAGACAAGGGAACCTCCTGAGGCAGGGGGTTCTCACTGCTTCTGGGTGTGGGGCCTTGGCAAGAACTTCTGGCATGAGCTGTTTAATAAAGAGCATTGCCACCAGAGCCATTGTTTGGCAAGTTTAGCCTGGAATGGCAGCAAGCAGGAGTGTGCCGGAAAGGGGGGGTGGGGGTGGGGGTGCTTCTCCAGTACTAGGGAAGAGCAGAATGTGAAGAGGGGCTTGGCCTCCTCCCCACTGTGACTGTCTGGAAAGATAAAGTCATCCCACATTTTCCAGGAAGGGTGGTCAGGATGTCTCCCAGGCTCTTGCATCCCACCCCAAGTTGGTCAGGTAAAGCTGGAGGCTGTTGCAGAAGGGACATAGAGCGGCTGTGAGCTGGGGGTAACTGTCCAACCACTGTTGCCCCTTCACAGACTGCTGGCCCCACAGAGTGCTCCCATGGGAACACTGCACACTCCCAAACTCTCTGGAGGACAGAGGGATCCAGGATACACCCTCATCCCCTTACTGCACCCCATGAATTGCTGGGACCCCAAGGTGCTCTCCGAGCACGACCTCTCCCATGTCTCTGCCCTGAATCCTGGGGGCTGTGCTTGGAGGGAGAGGCTGTCCTGTGTCCCAGGAGCCTCCCACAGCAGCTCCCACAAATACCATGGTAGACCATGGGGTTCCCAGACCTCCAGGAGCTGTTGTTTGCAGGAAAACTACAACATTTTGTTCTGATGAGAGGTAAACCCAGGTGCTGGGGAGTGCCGTGTGGCCAAAACACTCTCATGCCAACACAAACATCATTTTGTTGCAAATAATTTTTTTCCCAGTTTCCCTCTCTGTGACAGGTCCACAGCTTGGTGTTTCTGGTGTCTCAGTGAGGAGCCCACCCTTCCTGCATCCCCTGGCAAAGCCTCAGGGCCCCTCAGGGTGTGTGTGGGTGCTGGAGCTGTGGGGACAGGGACTAGGTCCCCAGTGCCTGGTCCTATCCCCTCCATCCTCAGCCACCAGCGTGGGTCTCTCCTGCATCTTGAGCCGTCTCAAGGACTTCAGCCAGAGCAGGGTCACGGCTGTGCAGCATCAGCCGCTTCCCACCCGCCCCTCCCGACGCGGCCGCTCTCGGCGGCAGAGCAGAGCGGTAAATATGTGCAGCATTACATATGTATAATGGAGTGTAAATAACCCCAAAAAGTGCATTGTAAATAGACTCCAAGTTTATCCTTTATTAATGAGGCACTGAGTGCCCTGCTGTTTTAGAGCAGCGAGACTTTGATAATATCAAAACCTAAATTACACTTGTGTCTCTCATTCCCAGCAAACGACAGCATCATTTCAGGCCTCTTTGCCACTTGTATTTATTTATTCTGGTATTTATCTATCTCTCCCACCCAGCATGTGGGGCAGCTTGGAGGATGCCCCCTGCCCTCCATGTGGGAGGTAATGGCCCCCCTGGGACCAGCCCTCCATTCCTGGGGTCCTGGCACAGCCAAGGAGTTGGAATGTTGCCTTATGGCCAAGGGCTGCTCTAAGTGGCCAGTGAGATGGGGCAGACCTGGGAAATGTGGGCTCAGAACCCATTTCTCTCAGGGTTTCGGATGCCACCAGAGCCAGAAGTGTCCTCTTTCCAAGGACTGGGGGGTCACTAGCAAAATTCTATGGTGCCTTTTGGATGCATTTGTTCCTGGGGACTCATTTGAGGGTACCATGTCAAAGTACTCTTGCAAAAGAGGGATTTGGGATTCCTTTCTGCTTGTCTTGCCCAGGAGGCATTCCCAGCTGCTCCACTGCAGGCTTCTCAGGAAGGATATAGCTGGGTGAGTTCTGAGCTGCTTTTCCATGTCCAAAGCTGCTTCCCCAAGTTGAAATCCAGTTCCCTGGATTGAGGCCTCCAAAAGCACTGGCTCTGTCTGGTGGGGATAAGGCTGTATTCTCTAGCAGTGTCCAAGCAGACCTTGAAAGACTGGAGAAGGTGCAAAGAAGAGTCTGAGAAATTACTTGGACACCTGGAAATGCTGCTGATCCTCTTAAGGTTTACAGAAATGAAGATGAAGGTGGCTTTCTCCAAATGCATAAGTGCCTTCTCCTGGTGTGCCCAGTGCTAAAGGGTGGGTGGATTCAAGTACTGAGGTATTCACATGGAGGACTGAGACTCAGCCCAGGACAATGTGGAATGGGAGAGAAGACCCTGGTCTGAACTCTCCAGATGATTTGAATGGGAGTCCTCAAGGAAATAGTCATGGTCTCTCACTGGATATCTGCAGATCCTTCATGGAAGCTCTCTAGGAGGCTACCTGGCTCAAGGTGAATGGTCACATCCCAACTGGAAAGAAGATTAAGGCTTGCTGGGAAAACCCTGGTGTCCCAGTGCACTCACTGGGGTTTGGTGAGGCCACAAGCGGTTGCAGACCATGGTCAGACAAGCCACAGAGCATTGTATGCCCTGGGTATGCCCTGCCAGTGCCCTCAGTCCCTACAGCTCCAGCAGAGATGAGCTCCAGGAGGATGGATCCTGAGGGCCCACCAAGCCTTTGAGGCTGAACCCTTTTTACACTGGTTTTACCAGGTGTTGTAACAGCAAACTGTCTCTGTCACTGCAATGGGGTTGCCTTCACTCCCCACAAATCTCACCTGACTGCAGAGGCTCCACCAGGGACCAGTTCGACTGAGGTAGGTTCCTGTGTGCTCCACTCCCTCTTATTCCATGTGGAAAAAGTGGTGCTGGGGCAGCACCCTCCCCCCCACCCC
Organism: Hylia prasina; assembly: GCA_013397195.1. Taxonomy (NCBI): domain Eukaryota; kingdom Metazoa; phylum Chordata; class Aves; order Passeriformes; family Sylviidae; genus Hylia; species Hylia prasina. Next base: position 147,594 of record VYXD01015775.1, on the reverse strand, counting down.
AGCAAATGGTGAAAATTCCTCTCCTGTTTTGACACAGCAGAGCAATCTTTCAGCACCATCCCAGGGCATCCTCTGCCTGGGAAGGGTGAATTCATTAAGGAATGGTTCCTCTTGGCACCTTATTTTGGTTTTCCTTTAACTGGTGATGTCAGGAGTTTTCCAGGGAATGGAACAAGGACACAGAGGCAGTGTGGGTGTGCCCATTCCAGGTGTCACAGCCCCAGGGACACTTTTGTGCTATGATAAACCTGGCTCCCTCCTGGCTGAAAGTCAGCCCTCAGCTCTCTTCTCCTTAAAGTGCAGAGCCAGGTCCAGCCTGCAGTTCTCATGGACTCTGATCAACAGTCTTTCTCCCGGTAAAAATCTAAAATGGGTGGGGGTTTTTTGCTGTGTTCTGGGTAACAGGCACTCAGCTGAAATCCAGCACTTCAGAATGGTGAAGAACAGTGATTCATATCTTTTAAAAGCCTAAAATATTTCCCCAGCATCAACAATACCCACTCAACCTCAGAAAAAAAAAATATTTATAATGAAAAATACTTACGATTGGGTGGAGCAAAGTGTTTCTTACCCTAAGAGAAATATAATAATTCTGTATGGATGCCTGCAGGCCCATGGCCAGTGCTCTGCAGGTCTCTGCAGCAGTTGTGGGGTGCCAGGACCAGTCCGGGCCGGGTGGCCGGAGCGAGGGTGCCCGGCGCAGGGTGCACACCAGCAGATGGCACTCCCAGAATTTATTGCTACAGCAAGCTGCCTCTCGGAGAGCAGTCATGTAGGAGATGTCCTATTATATGGGCAGTTGACTTTAATAGTCATTGTGTGCTTAAAGCACAGCAAAACAACAGTGGGAAAAAAAAAAAAATCCCCACTCCACTTGGATGGCCCTTTTCCCCCCAGCCCTGCTAGTCTATTTGTACAGTAAATTAAAAATATGAATCACTTCTCTCTACTGCCTCCCCAAACACTCATCCTGTCAGGCTCTGTGTTGTCTTCATTTGTATTACCTTAATTTAATGTTAATTATGTTCTTCATTTACAAAGAACAAGCATTTACACTCCCTGTCTGGGGATTTTCCACACTCTCGGTCTCCACAGACGGGGAGGAAGGGGAGCGGCGGAGGCGGCGGAGCTGGGGAGGAGCTGCTCCGGGAGGAGCTGCTCCGGGCCGTGGGAACGGGGGGAGCAGGGGTGTCCCCCCCGAGCAAACCGGTAACGATGAGCACTATTGCCTTTCGATTTATGAAAGCGTATTGCTGCCTGTGCTTAAATCCCCACTAATAAATCCTTTTTAAAAGGTCCTCGGCCAATGCAGGGCAGTGATTTATGGCGGAGAGCTGGAGCGCAGGGAGGTTTGGTGGCAGGGTTTGCTGCCAGGGGTGTTGGGGATGTCACAGGGTTGGGAGCCTCTCCACTGCTGGGCAGTCCTAAGAAAATTTCCTGCACACCTTTTCCCTGATGTCTGTAGACTTGACGGATGTTGCCAGTGATGGGATGACCTGTTTGATGTGGATGATCTACAGTGTGGATGACAACTGAAAATCCTTGCCCCATGCCTCAGTTTCCCCATCAGCACCTGGAGAAAACTACCCCTTCCAGCTCTACCCATCATCAGTGCTCACCAGTGAGCCAAAGTTTGGGGTGCACTTACAGAAATGACTCATGGGGATGTGTGTGTTTGTGTGCACACACATAAGGGGCCCAGATCTCTAAAAACACCCCACACCTCATCCCAAATTTGACTTTTCCATACACAGAGCCTGTGACTGGTATGAGGAAGGACAGAAGAGAAGAAAAAGAAGAAAAGCAATGAAAGAAAGAGTCATGAGCTTTCCTGGGCTATGGGATGTGTTCCTTTTCACTTAATGCCCTTGGCCATTCCTGGGACGGGGGACATGGGGGTGAAGGCTCTGTGCAGCCACACTTTCAAACCGTGAGCCCCTGTCTGCACTCAGCAGGGTTTTGGTGCTGCCCACGCCTGCCTGCACCCTACCACTGCCTGTTCCTCAGGCACTGTGTCCACCCACAGGTAGGGAACATCAGGGCCTTTTCCCAGGGAACCTGAGGATGGCATTTGAGCAGAGGAAGCAGCATCTTTGGTCTCATTTGAGTAAGAGCTCCTGGAGTCATGTTTTGCAGTGCAAATTAGGGTTGTACCAGTACATCATGGGAGTTGGGTAGATCTGACTGAGATGCCCATCCCCAAATCCTAAAAAAACCCACAAAAAGGTAATTAAAGGAAAAAAAGAACGCAGCCCACCAAGTCTTCCTGTTATGTATGACACAGGAACCTCAGAAAAGTATAGAAAACAAACTCCCCCAGCCAGGAAAACCCAAGATCCCACACACCTGCTCCTCCCAGTCACTACCACCCATTTCCACGGTAACAGCCACACATTTTGGGGTGGGCACCTGAGCCCCCGTGTCACTGAATGGTCTCAGGACCAGAGCAGGTCTCCTCACTGGTTTCTTAGGGAGGACATCTCAGGTTTGACCCTCTAGACTTCTGTCATAACCCCATCTTGCTGCTGCAGAGCCCTGTCCCAAATCCGTTTGCAGGGCATGCAGCCCCACAGCCCATCCCACACCCCACTCCTGCCCTTGGCCAGCTACAGAGCAACCCCACTACAGGGTTTCCTTCCCCCTACCTCATCCTTCTGCCATGCAGACTTGAGGCCACTTCATGACAGAAGCGGCTCAACTGCTCCCCGTGGGACAAACACGCCCCCGCTCCAGGGGGATGACAATCTCCTCCATCCTCCACTGGCCATGCCTGCGCCCTCCCCACGTGCTCCCATGTGCTCTCCCTTATTAACAATGACCTTTCCACCGTGCTCACCGCTGATTCCCCAGTCCCAAATATCTTTTAAATGGGTTTCAGGAGCTGATGCGAGCTCCGTTAAAAGGCCACCGCGCCGCGCCCGCGCCGCGCGCCCCCGTCCCTGCGCAGTGCCACCCGCACACACGCTCACACTCTCACACTAACATTTTAATTAATGACAACCCTTTTTTTTTTTTTTCCTCCCCCTCCCCTCATAAGCGCTTTAATGTGTGTTCGCAGCCCGGCTGATCCCCACAGCCATGGAAATATTAGGTTGACGGATGTGGTCTGTCGCCAGCGCTCCCTCAACGGGTCTGCCTGTCAGCTCGCCGATGATGACATTAACACGGGAAGAAAGTGATGACAAATGCCCGTTATCAGGGAACGAGGCCTGTGACAAATCGCACGGCGCCTCGCGAGCAGCCCCATTACGCTGTAATAAAAAAAGATGGATGGCTCAGCGCACCGGGGCCCCGCGCTAATGCGATTTCGCCTGGTCTCTCCGGGTTCTAATTAAGGCAGAAAACGGAGAATGAACAGGAGTCCCTGGTGCCCGGCTCCCACCTAGTCTCCCCCCTCAAAGGCCCCACGGTGATGGGCACTCGCCCTCAGGGACAATGTCCCCCAGCTGCCCCGGTGCCCCAGAGCCTTGGGAGAGGTCTTTGGTGGGGATGCAGATGAACAAGAAGTGCAGATGTCCGGGAGGGTGCAGGAGGGCTGGGGGATCCCTCAGCCTGTGCCTGCCCATCTCGTCTCTGCCAGGTGGGCTCAAGGTTCCCCCATCCAGGGCGAAGGGAGGAGGGGGGACACGGCCACCGTCAAATGCGTCACTCGGAGACAAATGTCACCTCCACCATCTGCTGCAGCATGTGAAGTGGCGGGGGGAGCGCTGCGCGGCAGAGAGGGGATGGGCAGGACAGTGTCACCCTGGGAAGAGGCTCAGCCGCTGTGGAGCAGGGACACCAATACTGACCACCGGGTCCTGGGGGGACAGAGAGGGGGTGGCCATTGACGGGGCTGAACAGGGGTCCATGGGATGCTCACGGGAAGCTGCGACTTGCTTTCAGACAGGAGCGGGAGAGGGCAGCTGTGTGTGGGGAGTCAGTCCCTCCAGGAGTTCTGTGTGTCCATACCCACGGAGCACACCCATGGCTGTGCCCTTGGTGACAAGGACACGACCACGGCTTCCAGTGAGGTGGGAGCACCTGCTGGGGGAAAGGAGGAGTCAGCCCCTGCCACGGGTACACAGTGGGGATAAATGCCCCACAGCCCAGATGAGGTGCCCAGACTGTGCAGGCAGGCACTTCCCCACTGTCCCCACACCTCCCCACTGCCACCCAGCTGACTGCACATCCCTTGTCCCCTCCCAGCTCTCCAGCAAGGAGGTAGGTCTGGTCTCTCTCTCCACCTCTGCCAACCCCTCATCTCCAGCCTCCTTGGGTGTTTTCACTGGGAGAAAGAGAAGTGCAAGTGACAACTCATTCCCCATCTTCTCCCCAGAGATCTGAAGAGCACTCACAGATGTGAGTCAGACTTGTGGGGTGTCCCAGTGGGCTCTGGAGACACCCAGCAGCACCTCCAGTCCAGCTCCTGAGAGGGGCAGTGGCACTGCCACCAGGGATGGATCTATCCCTGATTGCACCTTGCAGATATGCTGAAGGGCCACACCAATGGAGTTCTCCCATCTTTTCTGTATGCAGGGAAAGTCTCCTGGGCAACCTCCAGCCCTCACCAGACCTGATGAGAGTGGTGCCAAGGGGATGCAGCCCCACACACCCTCTACACCCCACAGGATAGCACAGAGCAGCATCTCCTGCTGCAGGTCCTGGCCAGATCCAGCATGTATTTACCTCATGCCAAGCAGTCTGCAGGCTCAGGTCCTTCACTTATTTGGCTTTGTGCCATACATCTTAATAATTCTGGGCAGGACACAGCTAGGTATGAGGAGCAAGTGGCACAGGAACCCATCAGGGAATGTCAGTGTCCTTGGGTGATGGAGAAGGAGGGTTGAATGGAGGCTGCTCCCTGCCTGGGAACCACATTTTGCTGCTCTGAACATGCTTTTGAAGGTACTTCTCCTTTTCAATGGAGAGCTAGGTTTCTTCAGGATCCCTGAATGATTCCTGTCATGTCCTGGGGGATTTATTGGTCATTTCAGGAAGTTTTTTAAGGCTCACACTTATTTACAGCTCCCCATGCTCCTTTCACCTGCCCAGGCCTTCAAAGGGGCTTTGACAAACTTGAAATATTGCTGGAACAAAACTGATCCCAAATGGAAACCATTGTCAGTGGGAGAATTCCAGCTCTCTTGTAAAAGCTGCTAATCTGAAGCCAGACTCAGGTATCTTTTGCTCATCAGCTTTTGTATGCCTGATCTAATTTTAGACCTACTCAGAGGTGAGAGCTGAACAAAGTCTTCCAACAGTTTCTTCTGGATGAAACTCAGCCTCTGGTGCTGCCTAGCTGCCTAGATTGAACCTGCTCTCCTGGATCCAGCAGCAAAAATAAGCGCAGAGGCCATGGAAACTATTTTAAACAAATCACCTCTGCTGAGAGCCAGCTGGGAATGCACCAAGTTCCTGGTTTTGCAGCAGGTTCAATCAGGGGACTTGCTTCCCCAGCTGGGATGAGCTTTGGATGCTGCACCTGGACCTGTCTTAAGTGCTTAAGAACTGGCCTCAGGCTGCTGCTGTCTGAACCCAGCTTAGCCCTAAGAAGGACCCTAAAAAAGATGAATCACCCCCATAACATTGCAAGAACAACCTGCAATGGGGTCACCTGGAGGACTTGACAAACTTGTTGAGGAGGGGTTGCTTAGAGGGATGGGAACTCTCACTGCAGCCTTGCAGTTAGTAATACTCCTTGGCTGAGAAATGGGAGCAGAAATGTGTGCTACCAGTTGGAAAGCACAAGTGCCAGTCTGGACATCAGCACACCATGAGCAGCAGGAGTCTGGCAGGACTGTGACACATCCACTGCACATGTGGGATGGCCAGGCAGTGCCAGGAGAGGCTCACAGAGCTCTGCCTGCCCAGCCAGGGGGTTGGCAGCCAGCACACCCCAGCCCTTGGCTGTACTGTTCACCAAAAATGAGCCTGACCCCGCATAGGCAGGCAGCTATAGCTTATCCCTGGGAAAGTCCTAAGGCCTTATTCAGATGTTTTGCTGTTCTCCCCCTTCCCAAGCAGACAGCAAAGGCAAGGTGTCAGTAAAAATGTTCTCTCTTACTGCTGGACAGAGGGGAGCTGATTGTGTGGCCAGGAGAGGCACTGGGTGTCTTTTATTGCACCCCCAAGGGCTCCCCTCAACTGACTTAGACCACCTAGGCTGGCAGGTCGGGGTGGCATCATCCTAGGATGTGGAGCAGCTGCCTGGTGGGTACATGAGTATCCAGGTTTACAGCCATGTTCAGGTGTCACCTCAGCAGTTGGTACAGGCAGGGATTGGGGTGGCAGCTGATACAGCTGTCCCCAAAGCTCAGCTCCCACAGCCTGGCTGGATGCTGGGCTGGGTATCCACTCCAGCTGGGAAAACAAACAGGGCTTATTGCCAAAACACACAGAGTGTGCTGAGATGGGGCTGAGTGACAGAGGGCCCATGGGCACTGGGGTTCTGGGACCTGGAGGTAAACCTGTCACCAGGGAACAGGAGGGGGGTACCCCCCAAAGGAGATTTCTGCACCCTAAGGCTCATGGATCAAGCAGAAGGTGAGAGCAACAGACCAAAGGGAACATTTCAGGCCACCCACTGTGGCACTGCCCTCTGCTGTGCCTGTATCAGATCCTCCTGGTTCCTCACCCTGAGTCCTGGGCAGGAGCGGGGCTCAGACACCTGGTGCCCTCCCTGCCTCTGCTGTTGATGTTCATGAAACCATCAGTCCATGTGTGCCTCAGTTTCCCCCCAGCAAGAAGCCACCTCTCAGGCTTGACACCACTGACCCAGAACTTCCTGTGGTTAAAACAGAAGGAGAGTATGGTCAGAAAGAGAGGAGGAGCAGGAGACAGGGTCGAGGGGGCATACTGGGAGCTACACCTGCTTCACCACCCCTGCTCTTCACTGCTCTGGGCAGTGGTGCCATTGGACTGGGATCCTCAGCACTCCCTGGGACACTCATCCCCCCTCCCTGACCCATACCAGCCACTTCACTTTAGCTGTAGCTCCACTGACCTGCCATTAGTTATAATGCCTGAGCCCAAGCAGGAGGTCAGCACAGGCTGGCCCAGACATAAATCAGCTCCCTGTGGGCAAGGAGATTTGGGGATGGCAGTGACAGTGACCACGTGCTGTAGGACCCTTGGCCCTGGGACGGGAGGTCTTACCCCCATCACATCCAGTCAGGCTCCTTGGGGACCTTGCTGTCCTCAGGGTGATGAGAAGCACTGTGGTGCAGGGAGGGGACAAGTGCCACAAAGAAAGGCTACATGGCTCCCCAGAGTGAATCAGCAGTGCTGAGACCCTAAAAGCCCAGAGAGGGGATTGAGGGCCAGCTCAGGGGGTGTCACCACAGGGGTGATGTGTCTGAGAGGTGACACCATGGGGCTGAGAGGACAGTCTGCAGGCTGGGGCACCTCCCGCTGCCCTGCTAAGGGAGGATCTGGGCGAAGAGGGGTCTCTCTCCCGCCATGGGGCTCCTTGAGCTGCCCAGCCCAACCCAATAGAGCCCAGCCCAGTCCAGCCTCCTCCTGCCCGCCCGTGCTGCCATCCCCGGTCCTCCAGCTCCCTCTGCTGCTGGCGAGGACCGCGGCTGCCCGAACCGGCCGGAGCAGCATCTCAGCCCCACAAGGTCCCCAGCAAGGTCTTCAACCACGGACGACGGGGCACCTGCACCAGCATCTCTCACACGCCCCCCGATCCGCTCACCTGGAGAAGGGGTGCGGACAGAGGATGCTCCCAGCACGCTGCGGGACACGTGGGACACCCAGCCCCAGGCAGCTCCCGGTGCAGGCCACCAGCCTTGCCAGAACCAGCAGGTGGCTGCAGACCCTGGAGACCCCATGGAGGGGTGTACTCTGGCAAGATCTCAGCCTGAGTACTAGACACCAGGGACTCCACGCCGAGACTGCAGCTCCAAAGTGCAGGCATTTGCAAACAGGTCCTTTCAGCTTAGGTGATTTCTTTTCTCTGGGAAGACATGTGTGTTCATGCCACGCACAGTGCAAGTGTCAGGAGCTGCTCGGCAGCCAGTCTGTTTCTTTTTAAAACTTGACATAAGCAGGTAAATTATCCCCAAGTAACACATTTACCACGAGAGGAAAAATGTTGGTGCTGCTGCTGTCACCAAAGCAGGAGCTCCTGCCTCCCATTCCCCACGGTGATGGGGAGCCTGAGTTATGGCCCTGTTGGAGAGACAGCAGGTTTGTAAATGCCTCTGTTTGTGCTGTTTTCCAGCCCAACCAGAGCCCATTGATCACTGGGACAGGAGTGAAGCCAGAGAAGAGAAGCAGAAGCTGGAATGGTGGAGACACACAGCCAGAACCATGCCAGGAGCTGTACACGTATAGGGATGCTTGGATGTGGCCCTCTGCATTCTTTTGCCTCTGTGAGATCCCTGGTCTAAGGACACAGACTGCTTCTTTCACACCTTGAACAAGCTCATTTGCTTGGCCAGCAACTGCAAAAGGATTTAAGTCAGGAGTCCATGGCACTACGGAGGAAGGTCCCTATGCCAGCGTGGTGCAAGCACAGAGCCTTATGGCACACATATCTGGTGTGAAAAGAGGCTGGTTTGGGGGTGAGGACTGGCCCTTTACTTGGCCACAACTCACAGCCACTAAAGGCTACCAGGAAATGGGATGTTATTTGCACCTTTCACAAAACAGACCCTGCCCAAAGAAAAAACAGCCTCAGGAAATGCAAGGAGGGAAACTGAGGCACAGAGTGCCCATGTGGCATGCAGAGACATCCTGGGTTTCAGCCAGGGCCTCAGTATGGGGGAATCCTTTTATAACTTCAAGTTCTTGCTGTAGCACAGCCAGTGCTGAGATTTAACTTGAGCAACTACAAACTGCTCTGAGTGAACTTCCCCCAGGCAGGCGAGAGGAAGAGCCCTGTGCCCAGTGTCTGACCCAGACCTGAGCAGCCTGGGGACTCCCAGCCCCCATGCTGCAGCAGCCCTGCAGTGAGTGAACCGTGGGACAGGGCAGGCACAGGGCCATGCTGCAGACAGCCCCCCCAGACACATTCCCTGGAAGGGGGTGAGGTGACACTGACACAGCCGGGCACATGAGAACCAGTGTGATCTAGGCACATGTTTGCTGCCCCCATGGCCAAGGCACTCACTGGCACCCTGAGCCCTACAGAGCTGGGCAGCTTCCCACAGAGGTTAGGGATGGCCAAGGGGCTGTGTAGAATCAGGACATTCTGCACATGAGATCCTACCAGGCAGGCTGTTTCCTATAGCCCAGGCAAGGAAACTAAGGCAGGGAGGGCTGCTGGGACTCAGGGAGCAAGGGAAGGTGGCAGTAGGCCTGTCCCAGCTGCACCATGGCTGCTGAGCCATAGAGAAAGTCACTCGTCTACCAAGCACAAAGCCCCTGTGCAGACCACTCCCATGGGATTGGGATCACCATCCCTTCACCAGATGGGGGGGATGATTCTGAGAGGGCACAGGTTCCTGGCTGTGCTCCTACAGACACAAGCTCATGCAGACCACAAGACACTACCACGGTATCCTCTACAGAACATGGCCCAACATCGTGCCATGTTCCCATCAGGGCAGCTCTGCCATCATCCAGCTGGAGCTTACTCCAGACAGAGGAAAGTGCTGGAAACAGGGACTGCAATACAAACCATCACACCAGGACCTGGTGCATGCCTCGGTGCATTCCTTGCTCCTGTTGCCCAGACAGCGCCCAGGCAGGGCTGCCCAGAGGGCTGTCACTCTGCACCCACCGGCCCTGAGGATGCCCCACAGGGTGCTCTGCCCTCCAGGCCTTCTCCAACTGCTCTTCCTCAGCTACCCCCCAGCAGCCCTTCCCTCACGCTCCGCACCGCGCCGACGTCACCCCGGCCATCAATAGCACTTGGTTAATTAATTTGATGGGAACAGCAGGGACCACACTTTGCATTTAGTGAACTTCTGAGAACTTCCAACCTCATCTTCATAATTGGCCTCATAAATTCGAGGAAAGAGAGAAATCAGCAAAGCCAGAGAAGCACAGGAGGCAGGAGAGGCCCTGCACGCGGGAGGGCGGGCGAGTGCGTGAGAAGTGACTTTATTTGGTGTCCTTATTTAATTTTATTGCACAGATCCATCTTCGCCCGCCCCCTCCCTGCCTAGCCCTCTCTCTCCCGCTCTCCCTGCTGAGTTCACCTAATCATGATAAATTCATATTCATTTCCCTGCCTGCTCCGACGGGGGGAGCAGCAGCTCCCCTACATTTGCCCAGCCATGCTGCCATTAGCAAATATTTACTCATGAATACAAAGTACCAGAGTTACAGGCCCAACTACCCTCCCCGCACCCCTTTCCCCCAGTCCCCTCCCACCCCTGCACCAGGATGAGCAGGACAGCTAAGGATGGGTGTCCTTCCCACAGGGTAGGGAGCAGGGTGGGAAGGGCTGCCTAATGCCCAGAGCTTTTTCTTCCTCCAGAGCTTTTCTTCCTATTCAATGAGGGAGGCAGAGAGATGCTTACTGGGGGGACAGGAATTGCCTGAGACCCCAATCTAGACTCACACCTTCAGGGTACAGGAATAGCAGGGTGGGAACAAGGGCTCTGTGGCAGAACCTGAGGGCCTGTCCCAGCTCCATGACTTTCCACTCATTCTCTAAGTGCTGCTGCATTTTGTTTTATTTTTAATTTTCAGGATGATCAGACTCACAGCCAGGGAGAGAGGGAGGGGGTGTGCTGGGGAGGGGGGAATAGCTGAAGCCCCTTCCTGGGAAGCAGAAACCAGGCAAGACTTCATTAGAGATGCCTAAAACGATGTTTGGTCTCCCTGCCTGCCCTGATCCTGGGGACTCAGCACCCACCTCTTCCCAGACACCCCAGGAGCCCCATGCCTTGTACATTCCCAAGTGTGGCATGTTGTGGTTTAGAAGAGCCAGAAGGTGAAAAGGGGGTGGTCAGGCCCTGCCCAGCTGCAAGGGCAGGGATTAGAGCTATGGAGAGGAGCATGTGTGGGACAGCTCTGTCCCCTCTGCCCAGGGCAGGGCTGACTCACAGTGGGCGGTACGCCCAACCTCTCAGGTTCCTCCCCTTGCACCAGGATGTGGAAGAAGCGGCATCCAGAAATGTCACCCTCAAGCTGCTCTGGACAAGCTCCTTCACCTCCCGCTCCATTCAACCCTCACAGCCACACCCAGGAGAAAGGGTCCTTATCCATCCGTGGCCCACCTGGCTGCGGTTAGCCACATGAGGGCCCTCTGTCCCCTCCAAAGCTCCTGGGCAGGGATTTGTGGGGTGGGAGGGGACAGACAGACATCATGCTCATTCCCTCACAGAGCAGGGGACTGGTGGGACCTAGTGGCCTTCACTTGATGACACAAAGGTACTAGAGCCACCCTCCCCGGCATTTCCCAAGGAGTTGGGCACAAAGTCTTGCTCCTGTGGAGCCCTGGCCCCATGCATCCTCATGTCCAGGCTCTCCCTAACTAAAAGCAAAACAAACAGCAGGGTCCGGGGCTGCTGCAGCATCCCTTTGCTACCTGGGTGTGAACTGTAGCCCTGCAGGAGGGGTGACAAAGAGAAAGGAGTTGGGGGCCAGCAGTGCCATATTTCCCATACCACTACTGATGTCTTCAGCACATGGCCCCACTCAGAGAAGCAGCCCCAGCCCTCCAGGAACAGCTTGCCCTGGCATCGAGGCTGGAGGGAAACCTGTGCTCACCAAGACACAATGCTGAGCAGCCCTGCATTGTGCTCCCTGCCTCAGCCCAGGCAGAAAAAGGCTCATGGCCTGTCAGACATAAAGCAGCCTCCCAACTAACCACCCTGTGGGACAGGACCATCCCCAGCCCTGGACAAGGCCAGATGTGGTGCTGCCCAGCCAAAGCTGCCTGGCTGTAAGGATGGGGACCCCTTTCCCTGAGGCGTGGTCCCTGGGCTGCACAGCCCTCCTGGGGTCTAAGTGTTCTCCCTGAACCTGCCCTGGTCTGAGGGTGCCTCCCCTCTGCTCCTGGATAACCCAGCTCAGTTCTTGCTGCTTCTGCCTCAGCAGCCCTTGGCATTCTCCAGCTTCTCCATCTCCCTTTCGAGCCAATCGTTCCTGCTGCTCATCTCCATGTGCATCCTTGGCTTCCAGGATGTTCAGATGATTCCCCTTGGATAACCAAAGCATTTCCATGCTCAGGACTCTGAGCTGTGTTCCAGGCAGAGAACAGGAAACAGAAAAGCAGCCAACTCCCACATGCCCTCCTGTTTGATGCATATGGAAAAGCTGACAGCAATCCTTTCCGGACTCCACACCTGAAGAAAGAGCTCAACCCAAGGCTCAGAGCTCAAGAATTGCTCCTTTCTCTGGGAACAGCCAATCCCAGCTCAGCCACACGGCCAGCTGAATGCCAGGACAGAGGATGGTATGGGAGGATGGTGGCCAGCAACTCCCTGTCCTGAGAGCCAGAAGTGCTGGTCCAGCAGTGTGATGATCTCCACACTGGAGGTGTACTCCCCCTCCACTGAAACCAGGGAAATGGACCAGCACTGGAGAAGCTCCTGGTAAGCCACAGGAGAAAGTCCCAACAGTTGCAGTGCAGAGAGCAAAAGGACAGGGACAACAAGGGCAAAGAGATAAGGGATTGATTTATTTATTACACTTCAAATTTCAAAGCACCAAGACATGCCAAAAGACATTCATTTCCCTCAGGTGTCCAGCAGAAATGCTGGGCTGACAAATGCCACTGCTGGGGTCTGGGCCACCCCAGCAAAGCCCCAGCCCTGCTGGTGCCCAGCAGCCACAGGAACTGTGCAAACTCACCTGGTTTGTGCCTGCCCTAGCAGCAAACGCGCAGCTTTGTCACTGACACGTGACAGGACCAGATCCCCCACAAGGGAGCAAGAGACCCAAGGTCCTGGCACAAAAATGCCCACCATGGCACCTCTGCCAGCAGCAACCACTGCAATACCTGTAACAGACAGCACTCAGTGTCTCTCGAAAATTCATCTCCACAATATAAAATAGTTGAGGTTTCCTGAGAAATAAAATTCACTCCCATAGAACTGGTGGGACCAGTCACATACACATGTATACCCACACACACACACACACTTTCCCTGATCAAAGACCAGATGGCTTCCACACACAAAAAAGGGAAAAAGCTTTGCTTTGCCCCAGTTAGAGCTTAACTATCTCCTTGTGTTTCTCTCCATGCCTCCTACAGACAGACACACAGCTCTGCTGGGTTACATTCAGTGCCGTTGCATTCAAACCCTTCCTGAGCTCCCCAAGCTTTGAGCTCTGCTCCTCTCCTGCACCAAGAAAGGAGCTCTTGGGCCAGACCAGGGCTCTCAGTACGTCTGGAGGATCCTCAGAACACAAGGCTGGGAGCAAGCAGGCACAGCACCTCAGGTCCCTACATCTCTTTCAAGGCTTAGATGGCACCAGGGAAAGCTGGTGGTAGTCACAGCAGCCTGGTCCTGTGCAGTGGGACCCACCAAAGGACCCATCAACTCAGACAGAAGGACACAGCAGAAGCACAGGTTGACCCCTTGAGACTCCTGCAGTAGCAGCTGCAAGCAGTAGTGAGGAGGAAGGCCTGTCACAGAACCAAGCTAGACCTCTGCTACCTTCATTCACAGCTCAGAACTGAAATTTCAGAGTGTCAGTGCTCAGATACAGAGGAAGATGTATCCCACTTCCCTTGTTCTCAAGCATTGTCAGAGGCTGGATCTCAAGGTTCTACAGCCCACTCTTCCAAAGTTGGGGAGAGCAGGGCCAGGGTAGCTGATGGGCAGTGAGCCCTTTTGGTAGCCACACCAAGAGTGTGAGTCTTCCAGTGTGGTTCCAACCCACAGCCTTTGCTGAGGAAGAAACAGAGCTCTGCCCAGCAGCCGGGCCTCACACTTGCAAGGGAGCCCCAGTTTGCTGGGATATGTTCCTCAGCCTGCAGGCACCACAGAGCCTTTCCACCACTGGGGAAATCAGATCCTTCAAAACAGCAGCACAGCAGCGAGCCCAGGGTGACAAGCAGGCATCACCAGTCACGCTCGGAGGGCTCCCGGTAAGGCAGCCCCAGCTGAAGGAAGACATCTCTCTCGGTGGGCGTGGGCAGAGTGTGGCCAGATGACACCTTGGCACCCCCAGGGCCCCGCACCACGGCCGAGCTGAGCGCGTGCTCCGACAGGCTCATGCCCTTGGTCTTGGCCAGGGCGCGCATGGAGCGGTTGAAGTGAGCCGAGCCCGTGAAGTAGAGCAGGGCACAGGCGAACTCCCGGTACGGCACCACAATGATGTCGAGCCGGCGGTGCCGCTGCGCTGGCCCGGGCAGGCGGCACACGCCCAGGTACTTCTGCTGATCACCATTGTCCTCCTGACTCACCAGGTCGTCCGTAAGGAAGCCTGGGGAGAGAGAACAGACCACGAGGAGCTGAATGGGAGATGGACACCTCGATGCTGAACTCCCCACTGCCCAGAGAGCAGCAGAGATGTCTCATGATGCGCTGTGGGAACCCAGGGATAACATGCTGAGCTGCAGCACTATTCCCTCCTTAACACTACAGCTGAGCCAGGCCCAGGGGCAGCAATTTTAAGGACTAACAAGATGTCCCATCCTTGGGAGAAGTGACCACCTATCCTTCCATGACTGCCATCCACCTGACTGCCTCCTCGCCTTGGCCATTCCAAGAGCAGCTTCCCCACCCTCTTACCGCTCCTGCGGAGGCTGTCAAGCAGCTTGCTGAACACCCCACGGTGAGACTGCCCATCTGGGTGGGTGACCAGCACATCCACATCTCCACAGGTGGCCTTCCCACGACGGTAGGAGCCACAAGCAACACACACGAGGCCAGGCTTCAGGGCCAGGGCAGCTTGTCTGACCTTCCAAAAAGAGGGATAGGGAGTCAGAGACCAGCCTCTTCATGTCCTTTCCATCAAGGCAGCAAAGGATCTCGTGTCTGCCTTGAGGCCTGTCCCCCATCTCCAGAGTCTCCACACAATTGGCAGGCATGGCACACTGCCCCACCAAGAAGGCTGGCTTGCTGTCAGGGGAGGAGTGAGCCAGAGTGGCATCCACCCACTCCTGCAAACACTCTGCACAATGCCACATCATAGAGTGATTGACCATCAGCTCGTGGGACCACTGGGTTGGGACAAGCAGGAAGGTGAAGGGGCGAAGTACTGCACAAGCTTTCAGAGCCTTCCATTTCTGAGACAGCAAGAGGTAAGAGGTTTTTCAGCTGCCCTACAAGCACAAGGCTCAACAGCTCTGCACATAAAGGGAATCAGTTCAACAGGTGATGGCCACAGGCCCTGTTTTAAAAACAGGGATGAGCTCACAAAGTCTCCCCACCACGACCCAACACAGCATAAAATCTGTGAGCACCTCTTGGAGTTCACACCTGCATGGATCTCTGCCTCTGCAGGAGAGCTGGGCTTCCTGACCCAGAAAAAGCACAACTGTCCCAGCATTTTAGACCAAAGGGATGCCAACATGCTGCTGCCAGCAATCAAACACTTCCCCTGTTGCAGTCTTCTCCAGGCTGGACCCCAGCTCCTGTTTTGTGCAGACAGTGCTAACTCTGATGGCTTCATTCATTACATGTTTAAAAAAGGCTCCCAAAGTCCCTGACAAGCCATGAAGTATTCTTGGTCTGATTGTGCCAATCACCCTGCTGGCAGCAAATAATGAGGGGCTCAGCAATTCCCAGTGATGGGGCCATCACAGAGGCTGGGGTTCAGCAAGGCAGTGTCCGTGCCCACAGCCCCTTGTCACTCTCAGGGATCATCCTTCATTAGCAAGAGATAAACCCATTAACCTTTGCCCCAAAGGTGCTCCAAGAAGCCACAAGCCTTTCTCATGCGGAGCAAGCCCTCCTCTGGTGTTTTTGCCCCCCTTCTGGCTTTAAATGAAGATTTCTAGAAAACTCCCAGCCCCACCCGAAAGCCTAAAAGCTCCTCAGATCTCACTGTGACAGGCAGCACAGACAGTGACTAATCCCTCATTCTCTCTCCTGGGCCTGGATCAGAGGTGTGTGCGTGTGTATGGAGGGGAGCACAGTAATCCCATCAAGATAACAATAGACCCTCTCCCAAGAGCCAGCTCCTCAGCCCAGCCTGCCTGGGAAAGGGACCCCTCACCACCAAAATGGCTAATCTGGCACACAGGACTGACACCCCAGCAGGAGCCTGGCAGGAGGGTATTCTTCATGGCCAGGCCCTGTGGCCGAGTGACAGGGTCACACTGGCTGCTGCTTCCATGGTGATTGGAGAGCACAGGGGTAGCAATGACAGTGTGTCCCCCAGGCTCTCTGCTCACATTAGGGTACACTGGCTTAGCACCCCATAGTCATGGAGTGCCACAGCATCCTAAAGCAAGCAGCACTCCTGCTTGCAGCCTGGATCCCCTTTGCTTCCACCAAGGATATCTACCCTCTGTTCTCTGACAACTAGATCACAAGGTGCTCACAGCTTCCCTTGAAGAAGCAGCACCAGGAACACCTCAGCTGAAAGCAGGTGTTCCAGACATGATGAGAGGCAAGAAAGCAGAGCTGGGAACCTGCTTATTCCACCATGCCACATTGCCTTCTTCAAAGTAGTGTGTAGAACTGACCCCTGTGAAGTATCCTCCTCCTTGCCAGGCACTCAGACTGAACTTTCTTACGGAGCAAAGTAGAAGCCTTGTGTGCCCATGCCCAAAAAGGGTCCCCCAAGCACTGACACCACTCAGAGGTGAGGCTGAAGAGCTAAGCTGTAACACAAGGGTCATTTTCACAGCGTGTACCATCTTGTCATGTCCCAGCAGGTACAGCACTCTGAGGGTCTGGGGCCAAGCTACTCACGGTCTGCTCTATTTCTGCAGCTTCCTCCCGAGGCATGCGCTCCAGGAAATCTGTGTAGTGCTTCAGCCCCACAGCCTGCTGGCTGGTCAGAGTGGCCTTGGTGCGGATGTCATCCAGTGTCCGGAAACCCTAGCGCAGAACATGTGCTGATATTCAGACATCTACCAAGACTCTGCCCTTCACATACGTTCCATCAGGATTTGGGGAGATTGTATTTAGCCTGTCTCAAGTTCAGGCCAAGTCACAGCTTCTGAGATCACATGTACAGAACACTTTAGTGCCTGGTTCCTAAAAGAAGGGATTTAAGCAATCCCACTATCAATGCACACCTCTAATCTCCACCACTCCTCTGACAGAAGGCTACTGCTCTTAAGGCATAGTGTTCCTACACTCAGAAGGAAAACACATAATGCAGGTAAAGGAAAAAAAGCCACAACATCCCAATGAGGGAAAGCCGACAGCATGAACACAAATGTTTTTAAAACAGTCAAGAATCCAGTCACAAATCACAGTACAGGAAACCAGGCTTCATTAGCTCATGCTCAGGAGACAAACTGCTTTTAAAGAAGGAACCCACCCAGTGGGCTGGGCTGCTCCTGTTGGCACAATTATTTCAACCTCATTTTTAGAACTTCCAGACAAGATGGATGGCTGCTCTGACAGCTACAGGCCCACAGCCAGCAATCACATCAGGAGCTTTCATGGACAAGATACCCTGATTCAAGCCTGGCTCTTAGCAACATCATTGCCATGACTAGTGTGACATGAGCTCCAAGAAATGATGCTAGAGCAAGTAGTGTGTAGAACTGAGTCCTCCTCTCTACATCTTTGTCCTTTACCCAGTCCAACACAACTAAAGTCTCAGCTGGGTGCTGAGACACAATGGGATCCAACCTCATAGTTCCTCCCCCCAGATTTAAATCTTACCTGTAGATACTGGCAGTTAAAAACCATTTGTGAAAGTAAAAGTATTTGTGTTATCCTACACTCAGCAGCAGTCTTCAAACCATAACCTGAGAGCCTCTTGTGTAAGGCATTGAACTTACCTGCTGGTACCACATCTGAGCTGTCTTGACCCCTGCTCCCCAGATGTTGGAAAATAACTCCAGCACAGGCACACTCTCACTGATGTGATCCAGCTTGCGCAGGTGCCCACTCTCCAAGATCTCCAGGATCTTCTCTGCCATCCGCTTCCCAATCCCAGGGATTCTTTAGGCTTCCTAGAAAAAAACCAGACCTGCTACTGGAAAAGCAAAGATCATAGACAAGCTGGGGAGCTGCTACTGACTCAGAGCCTGGTCAGTCATTTGATGAGTAAAGGGTAAGTGGCAGGACTAATTCTGCCTGATGGTCTCCTCTCTAGCCCAGGCTTACCTTGGCTGATAATTCAAGTGGAAAAGGACAAGCCTGAAGAATGGGACTAAAACACGAACACACTGAACTGCTGGACTGCTACAGCCCCTAAGACTCATATCCAGTTAGTTTTACGTGTTATTGCCATCAGTGGCCAGTGGTTGTTGATGAAGAGGAAGGTGAAAATGTCTGCATTGTGTCTAAGGAAGGCATTTACCTTGTGAGTGTTCAGATGTGGCCCTAAAAGGCTCAGATTCCACTTTTCTGCTGTTCAGTAAATCTCAACTTGCACTGGCTATACAACTTCCATCGAAGCTCTATCTCCCTGCTCCACCCCTCTGGGGAGGTGTTTTACCTGGTAGGAGGTGACTGGTTTGTGGTAGCTCTTGAGTGCATTGATTGCTTTGGAGTAGCCCAGAGCTCTCCACTTGTCCCCCTGGACAGAGTAAGCCTTTGCCAGCACTTCCAGCTTCTCTGTGATGCATTGGTTGTGATTTTCCTTCTTGGTGTTGGAAGACTGGGCACAAACCCACTTGCTGGGAGGCTGGGCTACTTTGTAAGAGCTGTCACTGATCTTCTCTGATGATTTTGCAGGGTAGCGGCCAGAAATCAATGCTTCCAGGTCTCCCTGGGTGACACCAGCATCTTCTCCTTCACTGTCTTCATCCTCAGAGTATTTCTTTAGGGAAAGGTCAGAAAGCAGCTGTGTGAGAATAAATGCATGTCTCATATGTCCCCTTGGCACAGGCTACTTCTGAGATTAGGAAGCCAGAGTACCAACCACCCTCCCTCCTGGGCATGCCACGCTACAACTGCCACCTCTAGAAATGGCTGGTTA
The DNA here is from genome assembly GCA_013397195.1 of Hylia prasina. Lineage (NCBI taxonomy): Eukaryota > Metazoa > Chordata > Aves > Passeriformes > Sylviidae > Hylia > Hylia prasina. Next base: position 128,649 of record VYXD01015775.1, on the reverse strand, counting down.
TATGTACACCACAGTTCCTCACACCTCAAGCTACACATGCACATCTCACACTGCACAGGAGACTATACTGCTGCCTACCTGTGATTCAAGCACACAGCCCCCTCCTATAGCCAAGCCCCTAACTGAGGTAAGACACTGAGTAAGGGAGCAACTGCTGCCAGCAGCAAGGTATGACAATGCCAAAATCCCCAGCTGGCAGAGATCCCAACTCCCTACTCCCAGTAGGAAATCTTTAACTCATCTGGTGGCAGCACAGGCACATCTCTCACATTCAGACTCAGCAACTGCCACCCCATTATGGAGATGACAGCAGATAGGCACTGAACTTTGTTTTCAGTTTACAGACACAAAATCTTAACAGAGTAGTAAATTAAAACCTCCTCATTTTCCCCATGGCTATCTGCAAGAGAAAAGGGGGAGGAAGGAATGACACAAAGGACTCCACATTCCTCAGTGACAGAAGAAAGAACCAATGTATGCATTTGCTGATACCCTCAGCATTAGGATGCCTCTGTGTAGACTTAAGAAACAATGAGCCTCGGCTTCAGGTAATGAACAAAAGGGGATAGAAGTAGAAAGCTGAACAGAAGCTTTGTAGACTGCTTTGCTCACTGGGGTCCCCATCTCCCCTGATGTATAAACACAGGAGTCTATGAAGATCCAAGGGCTTCTTGTGTTGTGGAAGTATCTCTGAGTGATGCAGGGTTGTTTGGGATCAGTCCAGCAATTACATGCAGCACACCATGCTCTGTTATGAGTTTCTGCAGTGTCAGCCTAAGTCAGAGCCACATCCTTACAACCTCTGGTTCTGCTGGCTGAGGAGGTAGGAGGTCTGGAGACACATTGATAGGATGTATTTTGCAGTCTTTTTTTATAACTCTGAAAACTGGGTCAGACTGAAGATTTGATAGGCTTAATTAGTTTAATTTGTCTTGAAATGCAACTCCCTTGATATACTGTTCTCTCTAAGGGCCGAAAAGGCTCAGAGGGCTCAGATAAGTCAGTAAGCCCCTTAAAAGCATATAAAGGAGCACGTTATCCAATTACAATGTAGAGAACTCTGCAATTGGAGCTGGAAGCAATTCCCATCCTCTTGGCCAGCAGTGCCACAGAGGTGAAACAGCCCTTAAACCCCTGACTCTCTACACTTTGTCAGCAAAGCTGATGGACTCTTTACAACCACATGTGCAAAACCAACTAGCAGCAATAGGCTAGCTGAGAGGGAGGCAGGCAGCCTGGGCTGACAGCTCTGGGTTCACAGAGAGTAACTGGCACTGCTTACAGAGGCTGCCTTGCAGAGAACTGCTGCATCTGGATGCCAGTCAAAAAGTGGTTGCTAGTCTGACTGGTAACAGGATTTCCTCACAGGAGTTTACATCCAAAGGCAGAACTCTCAGATCAGTCTCTGTTTAGTATGAAACACTGGCACACCCATCATCTCCTAGAGAAAAAAATCCACCCAAGCTAGAAAAGACTCTGTGCTTAAAAGCTATTTCTAAACTAAGTTTCAGCTTTATTGTTGTAGCTGGGTCTCAAGTGGTTGGTATTGTATTTAAAGCATATCCCACTCCTCTCCAAGTCACACAGACCTAAGCTTGGGACAAGGGATTTTACTGAAATGTCTACAAATGTGGCTTTTGTGCCTTCAGTGAGCTGCCATGGTAGAGGCAATTGCAGGGTTTGGGCAACAAAATTTTGGACTGTGTTGAAAAACAGATGCCTGTAATACAAGGCAGCTGCTGGGGATGTTTGAGGTAACTTTGCTACAGATAGATTTGAATGACAGCAATGCCCAAGAAGAATTCAGCAAATATGAGCAAAAATACAGAGAAAGGAAGGAAAGCTAACAGCAGGCCAGAGATGCTGATTCACAGCAGAAGCCACTAATAACCCAACACAGATATTTTACGAACACCTCCACTATCCTTCTGGTAGGAACCTGATCCACTGTACAAACATGTGTCTGAACAGGGTGTTTGCCAAGGAGTGGAGAACTGGTCCATATGGCTCAGGCAGGAATATGAGATGAAGTATCAGAGACAGCTTCCTGAAAGGAGATATTCTCAGACAGGGAATATTCTTCAAAAGGACATTAAGTATCACCATAGTGAGCCTTGGCCTGATCAGAGCACCAGGACTGTTTCAGCTGGAGATGTTCTGATGGGAACAGCAATTTAGGGGCATTGTTTCTATTCTTAACACATAGAAAGAAGGACAAAGAGAAGTAGTAACCATGTCCACAGCCTGTGTATGGCTCACTGAAACACCCAAACACCTTCCCTTCATTGAGAAAATCTCACACTGTGTCCCTGCAGGGATGCTCTTAGCCAGGAAAAGTAGCATGCAGGATCTGTTCACAAGGAGATGGATCTGTGCAGGAAAGCCTCACCTCAGCCACTTGCTGCTGTCCAAGGGTGCCCAAGCCTTGCTGTGAGGAATCTTCCACCTGTGATTCAGTATTTGGTTTCACTGCTCCCTCCTCTGCTGGGGGCTGGATTTTTTCTCTGTCCAGGATCTGTTGCTGTTAGTTCTGGAATTCCTCCTCCTCCTCCAGGTACCTGCCATGGATCAGATGTCTCAGTACAGGAGAAGGAGGACTTCTCAGCCCCCAGAAGTTTGACCAAGAAATTCTTCTGCGTGTTTTGGGATGGACCAAACAACCCAAACAAATTGTACTCTCCCAGATCGCAAATTACTCTGGTTTTAGCTCCACTCCTCAACTAACATCTACTTTGCTGACCTGCAATTTCCACTCCTACCTACCTCACTATTAGACTCTCTCCCCAAAACTTTGCCGAAACATTTTGATCCTAACCTGTGCCTGCTGCTCCATTCTTAATTTTCTCTTGTGTCTAGTTGCCAATTTCTCTCTACCTTTTATCTCCAATAAGTAAGAAACAGTATTTAATCCTCAGTATTTTTAAGAGACGTCTTGTTACCACTGATGGATCAGGAAGAGGTGCCTTTAGCACCTGTAGCAAGTGACAGGACTTCTGGTAGTACTTCTGGGCCCTATTACATGTTTTGCTACCACACAGAACTTAAGAGTCATGCTCACAGGAGCTGCGAGGAGTTGCAATCCAAGATTTTAAGCGGAGGTCAAATTTTAGTGCTGTTCAGTTTAGGACAGAGAAAATGCAGGGAGGAATGGCAGGAATTTGCATACCTGTGAGGGATAAAGACACCATAGCCAGCAGTACTCAGCAGCTTCTGGTCTCTAAGGCAAGCACTAAGCCAGGATGCCTTCACCAGCTGCAGCCCCGGGCGCAGCTTGGTTAGTCTGAGGAGCCGAAGGGCGCGGTCACAGTCCATGTCCTCAGCCACAATGACATGTGTCACCTCCGAGGAGAGCTGGCTGTGCACGACACCCCCGTTCTGGACAATCTCCCTGTGGAAGATCTCGGCCCTGGCCTGGCCAATGCCGGCTTTCAACACGTAGGCGACGACTGGTTTCAGCCACTCTGCTGAGGAGAGCACAGGGGCAGGGACACAGTGACAAGAGAAAGTGCTCCAACTTAGCAGGGCTACATCTCACTTGATGGCACCAGCCCTGGCAGACAGTCTTTGAGGGGCTGCAGCTGGACACACCAAACCAAACTGGCCATGACCTCTACAGAAAACACACTGAGGGCCGGGAAAACCCTTTGAGGAACAGCACCTGCAGTGCTGAGTATACACGCTGGGTATAAGCATTATATCCCACATCACTGGGACACAGGACTCACCCACAGGTGTCTCTGTTCCTTCCTCTTTTGGGATCTTTGGAGGGATGCTTTTCCCTGAGTCATCCCTCACTTTCTTCCTCTTGGGAAAGGCTTTGACAATCCCTCGTGGCTCCATAGGCCTGGTGGGAAGGTTAGCAGCAATTTCTAAATACAAATAAGAAAGAGCAAGGTTGCTTAGATCTTACCTAATCACAACTCAAGATTCACTCATGTTGCTCACTGTCTTTGTTGTTCTGAAGTTTTTTGTTGTTGCCTTCCAAAAATGCTCAGCCTGAGGGAGGCAACTGGAATCAAGAATTGCAGCCCACAAGGTCAGAAAAACCAAAGTTAGAAAGTCACTTAACCCTGGCTGAATGTCTTAGAAACCACTATAGTCGAGTTCTTACAATGGAAAGAATTCAACTACTTTAGCATTTTAGAGCTCCTATCTGCTCAGCCTAAAGAAGCAACTTTATTTCTCAGGTATTTCTTAAGCACATTCCCAAGAGGGAAACAATTCTCCTGCCAAGGCTGAAATCCAGTCATCTATGAAATGAAACACTGATTGACACCAAGTGTTTCACACAGCCACAAGAGGAAAACTCCCAGCTTGGCTTCATCTGGAAATAGCATATTACTAAAGATTCACTAGGCAATATGGGTACAACTGTAGCTTTACCCAGACAAGCCTCACAAATGCAAACTTTGGAGCTTGAACTACTTGGATACAAGGAAGCTCAGTCTTCCATATCCCAAACAAGCCCTGAATCACTGTATATCCCAACAGCCCCTTCCATGTGGCTGCAGCACTGGGTAGACACCGGCCTGGTTTCCTCTCTGTGCAGCACTCTGTGCTTCTCTCAGAGTTCTCACGCACAGTCCAGCACAAACCTATCTTACCAAACCTGGAAAAGCTGAAAATGGTCCCATCTGGCCATGGCTTCCTGCTAGATGAGGAGGTCACCTTCTCATCCGACCACTACACATAATCCTCTGAAAACCAACCCAGAGCTCGACTCAAGCCCTTGCTTCTGCGAGGAAGAGTCCAGCTCCATGGGAACAGAAAGCCTGCCACATTTCTAAAACTCACCAACTCACCTTCGCTGAAACGTTTCAGTTTTCAGGTCGTTCTGACAAAAAAAAAGAAAAAAGAAGGAAAAAAAAAAGGAAAACAAAAAGAAAAAGCGCCCTCTGGAAACAGTAATCTATTAGATAAGGGAAAAAACCCATACCAAAAGCCCGCCAAGGTTCTGGGTGCCCAAGTACGTTCCAGCGCTCGGAAGCGTGTTTCTGCAGGCTGTATTTTAACTCCTATAAACCACAANTATGGCTCACTGAAACACCCAAACACCTTCCCTTCATTGAGAAAATCTCACACTGTGTCCCTGCAGGGATGCTCTTAGCCAGGAAAAGTAGCATGCAGGATCTGTTCACAAGGAGATGGATCTGTGCAGGAAAGCCTCACCTCAGCCACTTGCTGCTGTCCAAGGGTGCCCAAGCCTTGCTGTGAGGAATCTTCCACCTGTGATTCAGTATTTGGTTTCACTGCTCCCTCCTCTGCTGGGGGCTGGATTTTTTCTCTGTCCAGGATCTGTTGCTGTTCTTTCTGGAATTCCTCCTCCTCCTCCAGGTACCTGCCATGGATCAGATGTCTCAGTACAGGAGAAGGAGGACTTCTCAGCCCCCAGAAGTTTGACCAAGAAATTCTTCTGCGTGTTTTGGGATGGACCAAACAACCCAAACAAATTGTACTCTCCCAGATCGCAAATTACTCTGGTTTTAGCTCCACTCCTCAACTAACATCTACTTTGCTGACCTGCAATTTCCACTCCTACCTACCTCACTATTAGACTCTCTCCCCAAAACTTTGCCGAAACATTTTGATCCTAACCTGTGCCTGCTGCTCCATTCTTAATTTTCTCTTGTGTCTAGTTGCCAATTTCTCTCTACCTTTTATCTCCAATAAGTAAGAAACAGTATTTAATCCTCAGTATTTTTAAGAGACGTCTTGTTACCACTGATGGATCAGGAAGAGGTGCCTTTAGCACCTGTAGCAAGTGACAGGACTTCTGGTAGTACTTCTGGGCCCTATTACATGTTTTGCTACCACACAGAACTTAAGAGTCATGCTCACAGGAGCTGCGAGGAGTTGCAATCCAAGATTTTAAGCGGAGGTCAAATTTTAGTGCTGTTCAGTTTAGGACAGAGAAAATGCAGGGAGGAATGGCAGGAATTTGCATACCTGTGAGGGATAAAGACACCATAGCCAGCTGTACTCAGCAGCTTCTGGTCTCTAAGGCAAGCACTAAGCCAGGATGCCTTCACCAGCTGCAGCCCCGGGCGCAGCTTGGTTAGTCTGAGGAGCCGAAGGGCGCGGTCACAGTCCATGTCCTCAGCCACAATGACGTGTGTCACCTCCGAGGAGAGCTGGCTGTGCACGACACCCCCGTTCTGGACAATCTCCCTGTGGAAGATCTCGGCCCTGGCCTGGCCAATGCCGGCTTTCAACACGTAGGCGACGACTGGTTTCAGCCACTCTGCTGAGGAGAGCACAGGGGCAGGGACACAGTGACAAGAGAAAGTGCTCCAACTTAGCAGGGCTACATCTCACTTGATGGCACCAGCCCTGGCAGACAGTCTTTGAGGGGCTGCAGCTGGACACACCAAACCAAACTGGCCATGACCTCTACAGAAAACACACTGAGGGCCGGGAAAACCCTTTGGGGAACAGCACCTGCAGTGCTGAGTATACACGCTGGGTATAAGCATTATATCCCACATCACTGGGACACAGGACTCACCCACAGGTGTCTCTGTTCCTTCCTCTTTTGGGATCTTTGGAGGGATGCTTTTCCCTGAGTCATCCCTCACTTTCTTCCTCTTGGGAAAGGCTTTGACAATCCCTCGTGGCTCCATAGGCCTGGTGGGAAGGTTAGCAGCAATTTCTAAATACAAATAAGAAAGAGCAAGGTTGCTTAGATCTTACCTAATCACAACTCAAGATTCACTCATGTTGCTCACTGTCTTTGTTGTTCTGAAGTTTTTTGTTGTTGCCTTCCAAAAATGCTCAGCCTGAGGGAGGCAACTGGAATCAAGAATTGCAGCCCACAAGGTCAGAAAAACCAAAGTTAGAAAGTCACTTAACCCTGGCTGAATGTCTTAGAAACCACTATAGTCGAGTTCTTACAATGGAAAGAATTCAACTACTTTAGCATTTTAGAGCTCCTATCTGCTCAGCCTAAAGAAGCAACTTTATTTCTCAGGTATTTCTTAAGCACATTCCCAAGAGGGAAACAATTCTCCTGCCAAGGCTGAAATCCAGTCATCTATGAAATGAAACACTGATTGACACCAAGTGTTTCACACAGCCACAAGAGGAAAACTCCCAGCTTGGCTTCATCTGGAAATAGCATATTACTAAAGATTCACTAGGCAATATGGGTACAACTGTAGCTTTACCCAGACAAGCCTCACAAATGCAAACTTTGGAGCTTGAACTACTTGGATACAAGGAAGCTCAGTCTTCCATATCCCAAACAAGCCCTGAATCACTGTATATCCCAACAGCCCCTTCCATGTGGCTGCAGCACTGGGTAGACACCGGCCTGGTTTCCTCTCTGTGCAGCACTCTGTGCTTCTCTCAGAGTTCTCACGCACAGTCCAGCACAAACCTATCTTACCAAACCTGGAAAAGCTGAAAATGGTCCCATCTGGCCATGGCTTCCTGCTAGATGAGGAGGTCACCTTCTCATCCGACCACTACACATAATCCTCTGAAAACCAACCCAGAGCTCGACTCAAGCCCTTGCTTCTGCGAGGAAGAGTCCAGCTCCATGGGAACAGAAAGCCTGCCACATTTCTAAAACTCACCAACTCACCTTCGCTGAAACGTTTCAGTTTTCAGGTCGTTCTGACNCCACAACCTCGGGGGCAAGAACGAGCCCCCCAGACCTCACGGCTGTGCCCGGGGGAGCCGAGGGAAGGCGGGAGCCGAGGGGGCTCAGCCGGAGAGGGGAAGGGCCCCGAAGGAGAGCGCGGCCGCGGCCGCTCCTGGGCAGGGCCGCGCTCAACCCGGCCGGGCCGGAAGCGCTTCCGGGCGGCGGGCGGAAGTTTCCGCGTTGCCGCGGCGACGGCGCGGCCGCCATGGCGGTGCCGAGCTGGCTGGAGCGGCTGCGGGCGGCCGGCAAGACGGCGCTGGTGCAGGACGGTAACCGCGGGGCGAGGGCCGGGACAGCCCCCGCCTGCCCCCGCCGCGGAGGGTTGGGTGGTCCGAGCGGGCGCGGAGGGGACCGTTCCTGGGCACCCCGAGGAGGGCCCCAGGGAAGGACACAAAGCCATCAGCGCGGGCAGTGGGACGGGGTCGCGGGCAGTGAGACGGGGTCGCGGGCAGTGAGACGGGACAATGGAATAGGGCCCTACACCCAGGGGTAGGTGTATCTCGTTTCCTCTCACCACCTGCCTTGCCTCTAGGGAAGCGGAAGATCCACTACTTGTTCGAGGATGGGAAGGAGATGGCCGAAGAGTATGACATTAAGACTGGCCAGTTAATAAGTAAGTGGTGCTCTCAGCTGTCTCCCAGCAGACGTGGGTTGGGGCAGAACTGCAGGGCAGTGGGTCTGTACCCTCAGGGCTGGAGTGTTGAGAGGGACCACCTGGTCGGGAACAAATCATCCTTGCCTATTCTGGGAGATGGGCATGTCTGTAGCAGAATTTTGTAGGGACAGAAGTAGGGTTCATCTTGCAGCCAGGGTTCTCTGACTTTCATGGCATAGCAGACCTTGCTTTAGCCCAGGATCTCCCCCAAACATCCCATCTGTCACAACAGACTTGGATGGACTAGATGGGATTGCCATCATAGTTGCCAGGCGCCAAGTCTATACCACATGAAGGGCTGCAATATGCTTTTTGGTGGCTTCTGCTACCGCAAACAAGGTGTATTTATGGCTCTTGTCCAAAACCACATCAGCTGCAGCACAGCACCTGTTGCAACCTCACCATAGCTTCAGCACCAAGTAGCAAAAAAGAGAGACATTCAGCACAGAATTTCTGACCTAGGAATAGGCCAACTAGCAGATCAACTCACACCAAAGTCAAAATTACTGGAATTAAGATACATATATTTGTATCATCTCAGTGTGCTGGGCAGCTTTGGCAGTCAGTTGCTGGAGTTCTAACAGAGGAGAAGATTTAAAACCCTTCTCTCTTCCCCAGGTAGAAAATGGCGAGAGAAGAACACCCTCGGGGGCACTGGCCAGTGGCAGGTGGAAGTGGGAGAGCCAACCTCGCCATTCCTGGGAGCACTGGAGTCAGAGCTTATAACAGAGAGCAGCTCCAATGTATGTAAGGGTCTGCAGGTACCACTGCACCTAAATCTACCTTGTCTTGTGCTTACAGCAGTAGTTGGTAGAGCAGAGATCACCAAGAGACAGCCTCAGTGCACCCAGCACTCTGCTAAAAATCACCCCAAAACTGCAGGGCTGAGTAGAAAGAAGGCACAGCTTAGGTTCTTTAGGAGTCTTTGAGAGATGTGTAGGTTCCTTAAGTAAAGAGACTGTACTGCTGTGTTGGCCAACTATCCTGTCTTGAAAGAGCAGGGTGACAGGAAGGCCAGTGCCAGGACAAGGCAGGGGATAGAAAACAGGTGATAGCAATGAAAGGCACAGGTAGTGCATAGCAGGCTGCTCCCTAATAGGGCACAGCTTGTTTTATCTTCACACCCCTCTGGCTGAAGGTGCAGCTGTTTTAGTTTCTCACCAGCTTTTCTACAAGCTTTTCTTTTCTGAAAACACAAGCACAGCTCTCCACCACAAACTGGGGCAGAACTAGGACTGAATCCAGCAGGTTCCTAGAGCAGGTAGAGCTCAGTATTTGGTTGTCTGTGAGGAAGAGTTGCCTGTAACCCTCTACTGCAAGGCTTCCTCACTTAACACTTTCAGCCTCCTGCAAGCAGTGCTCTGGGCAAAAGGAGAGCCGCCCCAGCTGTAGGAAAGTGGTGCTCAGGCAGCTTCTTGAGCTGCTCCCTAATGCTCCAGTGTGAAAGAACAGCCACTCCCATGTAGAGTCTCACAAGGTAGTACAGGAAGGAGACAGGGAAGAGAGGAGACAGCTGGAGGGGCCTTGCTAAAGGTACTTGTTTGCTGTAGCCTATCTTCATGAGGAAGGATACCCTGAGCAGCTTCCAGTGGCGGATCCGTAACCTTCCCTACCCCAAGGAGGTCTACAGTGTCTCCGTGGAGGAGGAGCAGCGCTGCTGTGTCATCCGGACCACCAACAAGAAGTCAGTAAGGACAGCACTGCCAGTGCTGACAGTCCCTTGGGGTGGGCTGGCACCGAGAGCAGGCTGGTGATTGCACAGGGGGCTGGCCCCAGTGTGCAGGGGCTGAGGGGCCTCACCTTGTAGCACATGTCTCCTGCTGCCTGATTTCCACTCCCAAGTGCCTCAGACACGTTTATAAGTAGGGCCCCTCAAGCTCTGCACTGGTCATTGCAAACTCATCTTGGCTTCAGTAGGGTGCTGCTTGCACCGTTCTTGCCCTGTCAGATATCACTTTCTTAGAAAAATAAAGTAAGGGCCTTGCAGACCTGTTGAAACTAGAACATTCAATTTTCTCCCTCTGATTTAGTCACTGCATCTCAGAATGCTGCAGGATTCAACATGCACAGCAAAGTCATGTGCACCCAGACAGATCTCCCTGCATAAACACATCCTCTAGTCACAATGTCAGTGATATGATCTGGAGGTAGCAAGCAAAAAAAACCAGACTGAATCTGGGAAGGAAGCACCATGGTGTACTGCCAAGACAGATTTGAGATTGGAGGAAGAAAATGGAAAATGCTTTTAAAGCTACATCTTGCAGTGTGTTAATACATGGCATCCCACGTGGAATGAAACACACACTGTGTCCCAAAGCATCTACTACCTCAGATAAGCCAAGATGCGGCTGTAATACTGAGAAGTGAGTGCACGGAACGAACCTTGGGAGCACAAGGGAAGGTGATGGAAGTGGCTGTAGGTGGTGCTGTCGGCACAGAACTACGGCCGCTCGGCTGCCGAGGGCTTTGCAACGCGGCACCCTGGAGTCTCCCGGCAAAGAACTGCTGGAGTTCTGCACATCAGCACACCTGGGGGCTCAAAATCAGAAGGCTGGGAAGAGGGGAGATAACCCATAGAAACAGCAAGCAATGACAGCTCTAATACAGAAATATGTTGGCCTAAATGCACACAGTGGGATTCACAGAACAGTGGTGCTTTAGCAGGGAGACCTATGTAGCAAAAGATGCATAAGATTCCCATCAGTCACACATGGATATGCATGGAGCTAGGACAGGAATGGAGTACTGGATCCCAAATCCAACTGCATAGTGTCACAGACAGACTTATCTAGTCCCAATCCTACTGATAATGGTGTGTATGTGGGAAGTTCTTTGCCTGTGTATGTGGGAACTTCCTGCATAGGTGCCATAAGGTTATAATGTAGCACTCAGGCTTTACCTACGCCCTAGCTGACTCTGGGCTTTTTTGTACTGCTCTCAGGAGGGTCTTCCATGAGCAGCTGACACTTACTCTCTTACAGACTAGTGTCACAGGACCCAACAGCAACTCATGGCCTGTATCTGACAGTTAAGGACTTTTAGAATTAAAGCTGAAAGCCACCTCACTGAGGACAAGAATGACGTTGCTGTCAGTAGGGAGCAGGGACAGACACCAGCACTAGCACACTTAGTACAGGCTCCAGGATATCTTAGATCATTTCTCCTGGGTCTCGGCCAGGGCAAGGCACCACTCAGCAGCTAATTCCAAGATAGCAACAACAGCATGGAATCCACAGAGAGAGCGCACATCACTACGGGAGAGAAAGGAAGCCTCGGAGCCTCTCCAACCCTTGGAAGTCAGCCACGCTGCTTCTGAGCAACAGAGCTGTGCTGACTGTCAGCCAGAGGCACAAGTAACAGGATGGGCTGCCAAGTCACTACTGAGTAGCTCAGCTCTAAATTCTCAGCATACCAGTAGCAGTTTTCCCTGTGGGCTGACAAAAAGTGGGTTTCCAGTAGGAAAATAATAAAGGTGATTTCACATACATACTGTGGATCTCGGGCCAGGACTCGGGCTCAGAGTGTAATACTGCCCTTGGCCATGGGGTGAGAGGAGAGGGCAGAGAATCAGCGTGGATCAGCTGGGATAACCATCCATCAGCTACCTCCCTAGCCCAGACACGAGCTTTTCACTTCCACCAGTCCCTCTGTTCCCTCTGGCCACGGCAAGGGCTGCTCAAGTGGGATTTGCTTAAAACCTCTTGCTGTAAAATAAATCCATTAAACTGAACTCTAAAAACAAACCTAGAAAGCCACCTCCCCAAACGCCAAACCTGATTCAATTATTGTAGTGAGGCAGTGGTAATGTTAGGAGGAGGAGGGGTTGGCAAGGCAGATCTGGTTTCCTTTGATCTTGTCACAGATTTTAGTTTGAGGCCAGCCAAAGCCATTCTTCTCCCCTTCTCCTTAGTCCTGGGGCAGCAGAATGCTGGTGTTTCATTGATGACTCCCAAGGCCCTTTGAAACAGTGGGTTTTTTCTGTGTACTGCTTTTTTTTTGTCTAATCGGTAAGAAGTTAACACTTCCTTAACATGTCTTTGTGTTCATCTAATCTCTGCTGTTTAACCTTTGACATCTCCCTTATTATCCATGTCTGCCACCTTTTCCAAATACCGACAGCAGTGACAACACAGAACGGTTTGAGCCCTGCGGTAACAAGCCGTGTACATTCCTCCCACTGCACCGGGAAAGCCATTTGCCCTTTGTAGCTGTTTTCACCGTGACTTGGAAAATAAACCGCAATTTGGGCAGAGGTAGCTAGAGAGGCCAAGCCTCACACACAGCCAGCTGAATTGAGAACCACCCCTCATGGCAGCAACCACTGCCTATTCCCACTCTGCTCCCGGCACCTCAGTACCAGCTACAGGCCAATTCCTTGGAGAAGATTGCCCACAAGAGTGCTGGAAGAGACTAAGAATCCAGCCATTCCTCTGGATGGGCACTGGACGAGAAGCCAGTGTATTTGGTGCAGCCCCAGAGCGAAGCAGTAGATGCAGAGCAAGCCATGCCAAGCCCACATCTCAGGCAAACACAGACACAGGTCTACAGGGTTCTGGCTCCAAAGCCTTAGGAAATCTCTTAGCTGGCAAAAACCTCTCTGTCCTCTGCTTAGATGTGAAAGGTTATTGGAAGACTGGGATAGAAACCAGGGAAGCAACAACTAGGAGAGCTGTAAGTGCACCACAGCCACAATGGGAGCTGCATGGAAATGCTGCAGAGCAGAGGCTTAGGTGATTGTGGGCAGTTGCACCTGGAGATCTGTGCCCAGGGGTATTGCCTGAGCACCACCGTGCCACCAAAGCAAGAAGTTCCCTAGGAAGTACAGCAAGTTAAAAAGAGGGGTTTAGGAAGGACTGCAACACAAAATGGTGCATCACGGAGGAAAGGAGGTCATATGGCACAAGAGCTTTGACAGCTATTTTGACAAAAGCTAAAGGAAGCTGCTACTTGGAATGAGAGGCCATGAGCGGAAAAAAAGACAAGGAATACCTCAGTAGGGCTGAGTTGTCTATCTTTAACCGTAGCTGGCACTGCATGTACAGGCAAGCTGGAGGGACCAAGCCTGCTGTCACACACCAAAGCTCTTCAGGACTTTGCCAGCTCTGGTTTCCAGTTTGGAGGTTTGTCTCTAGTGCTCCTGTTAACCTGGGGGCACCAGCAGGCACACAACATGGCACAAGGGCCTCCTGCCAACCCTGAGAGGTCTGTTGTCCTCATCTACACTTTGTAGACCAGCAGTCTGTGTCTCAGCACTCCTAGTGGCAGAATAGAAACCCCACGTTCCTTATTTCTGTCTCCTCTCTCATTTGTAGGTACTATAAAAAGTTCTCTATTCCTGATCTGGACCGATACCACCTCCCCTTGGATGCAGCTGCCCTGAGCTTCACCCATGCCAACAACACACTGATCATCACGGTGAGGTTTTAACCACACAGAACAGCACTCTGCCCTTCTCTTTATGTCCACAAAGAAGCTAAAGTTCTTACACATGGGGAAATGAGGCAGAGCTGAGGGTCACCCATGCAGCCCCTTCTCTGTCACACAGTTTGTAGGAGTTTCAGATTACATTGGGCATGCTGACACTAGCCAAGAGATCCCAGGCAGCAGGAGGGGCCCTGCTTGCTGCTCAAGGTGACATGCAGGTGGAAGAGTGTCTGTTGTGCCCTGTTTTCCATGTATTCCCTCCCTCAGGCCAGAGCAAGCCTCCACTCTCAGTGACATTTAAGTTTTTCTTGTCTCAGAGCATCAGAGCCCAAGGACCTGCTGCACTTTGAGGTCTCACAGTCTTAAAAAAGAATAATAAAAAAATAATCATCTGCTGCTTTGTGTCAGTGAGGGAACACTTCCACACACATGGTGGAAGCAAGAGACTAGCAACATGGGCACACACTGCTTGTTGCAAGGAGCAGACAGATGCTTTTGAGCAACAGGTGCTTGTCTTATTCAGTGCAGAAGTCAGCTACATAGAGGGCACACCCTCTGTGAGAAGCCTGGCAGCAGAGCTGGGCTGCACATGCAGAGGAAATGGGCCAAGAGGAGCACCTTGAGTCCTCCTGAGCTTCTGTTTGCTACTGACCAAGCCTTGCAAAAAGCACCTGCATCCACCACTGAGCTGCAGCTGAGTGAGAAGCCTCTGAGGGGAAGACAAAGGAATAATTCTTACTTCTCTCTGCATTTATACATATATATATATAACACTTGTGAGCATATAGTCAGTGAGCACAGCAAGGATCTGCTTGCCAGGATATTCCAGCAGGGTTGGTGGGGGCCAGGATTCCACACCTATCTGGAAAGTTTTACTTGCACTGTAAAAGACACTCCAGAACTTGGCAAATGTCTCTAGCTTGATGGCACCACCTCTCTAGATGGACTTCAGAGGCAGCTGGTAATGGCAAGGCCTCCCTTGGCAGGAGGGCCCTTGCTGGGCTGGCAGCAACAGGCCCCAGTTGGTGTGCTTGGAGCAGATCTGAACAGGAGTTCAGGTGTGCTAAGGGGATTTCTCTCTGTCCTACAGTACCAGAAGCCGAAGGAGATCCTGGCTGCAGAAGAGCAGCTGCAGAAGGAGCTGAAGAAGATAAAGGCAGCTAACAGTGGGGATGGAGACTGTAAGACCCAGTAGGCAGTGGCTGCTAAGAAGCTGAGGTGAGGAGCAGCTCTCGGGCACAGCTTAATGGTGTTTATTTTGCCTTATCTAATAAAAACGAGTTCTGTTGTTAATAGAGCCATTTGGAGGAATCTCTGTAAGCCCAGGAAGATGGCAGGGCAGTTGACCTGTCTGCTGCCTGGCTTGCTGATTTATGCAGACATTTCATAAAACCATAGAATGGTTTGTGTTGGAAAGACAACACAAGATCATCTAGTTCTCTCTGTTATGGGCAGGGACACCTTCCACTAGACCAGATTGCTCAAAGCCCCATCCAGCCTGGCCTGGAACACTTCCAGGGATGGAATGATCCTTCTATTAATTGTGGGAAGCTGTAGTATGCAAAGGAGCACTCCACATCCACAACCAGCAGCCCTGTCCCCATCCTCCAGGAGTGACATGACACCTTGGGAATTCTCCATCTGCCATCATTGTGGAAGGCAGTAATGTTTGGAAAACAGGAATTCCCTCCTCACACCCGTTACTTACCTGGGATGTGCTTGAAAGCAGCTCCCTCCTGTGCAGTTATGTGGCTCCTCCATGCAGTCAGAAGGATGCTCTGGTGACTTGGGTATCTCTGCAAACAGCATCAATGCTTAGACCTGAGTGGGCATGGCCTATGAAACAGGGTAAAGAGGAAGACATGCAGCTGCTTGCTTAGTGCCAGCCATCCACAACATGACAGGGCTGTGTAGAGCACAGGAACCAATGTGCAGCTGCCTCCATTTGCATAGCACGGAGGGGAAGTGGTGGCTGGGCCCCTGGCCAGCTAAGGAGCAGCAGCTGCCCATCCTTCTGTGAAGGCACAAACATGGCCCATTGCAAACCTCTCTGGGACAACTTCAACAGTGCTTCTTTACCAACTCCTCTCCAACAGCCATCCCCTTGCTTAAATTTCTGAATGTTTTTCCATCCCAGTTCATACCTGAACAGTTACTACCCATACAAAACCTACCTTCAAGTCAGCTGCTCATGGGCTCTTAGCATAGCTCCCCTTGTGAGGCTGCTTTCAAACCATGACAGTTCCTGAGAGTCTGGGGCTCCAGCAAACATATTCCTCTAATTCTTGTGCATCACAAGGGAAGAACAGCCTCTTGACAGTGGAAATGAATGTATAAAGTACCAACAAAGCACCATGCTGAGTGGCTTACCCTAGAAGCACTCTCACTTTGTGATAAAAACCTCTCCTTTACCTATCCAGGATTCCCAAACTCAACCAAGTAGGGTTCCCACACTTCCTTCCCCCATGAGGGCCAGACCTCAGACACCACTGTATTCACTCACAGCACTGTATTCATTCACAACACATCCAATCAGACAGCACAGAGCACACTGAAAGCTATGGTTGTTCAGAGACCCACGTCAGGTTCAGAAGGATGACACAAAAAGGAGCAGAGCCCATTTGGATGTGCCTAGAGGATCCCAGTAAATCACATCCAGGTGTTCATACTAGTCTGGTTTGCTGCTTCATTATGCAGGCACCAAATTAATCAAAGACCCTACTTTTTGAATCCTTGTTTAAAGAAGTGACAGGAGATCCAAGCTCCCAGGAACTGCCTTCAGTGCAGCAGTGTCACAGGGTCTAGCCAAAGGAGAGAGATCTATTAGACACACAGACAGCATCTGAAAATAGGTCCAACCTCCCCCACCCACCCAGGCCCCTGCAATCAGCAGGTAACATCACAGCCCCTTCAGAACTTGAAACAAAACATACAATCTCTTTTGTTTCCTTTCAGTTTTATTTAGCAAAACACGACCATTTCAGCCCTGCCAAGTGCACAGCCTGACCTGACGGCCAGCTTGGGGAGGCACACTGAAAGCAGGGCTGGCTCTGCCTTTTAGCTCAGTTGTTGCTTTTGGCTGTGAAGGACAACACAAGCAGCTGTCAGAACAGCAAATTAAGGAAAAAGGTGGGCCTCACTCCAGCCACCTTTCCCTTCCACCAAATCAGTCCACCCCACACACAGCCTAGTCTTGCTTCACACGCTTAGAGCTTGGCTGATCTCAAACTGACCAGCACGCAGCTGATGGGGCATTCTGGCTCAACTTGCCCCTCAAATGATGTATCCACAGGAAAAAAAAGGAAGGGAAAAGAAAAAGAAAAAAAGGAACACAATAAAACAATTCCTGACTTGCACAAAATAAAAAGGGTAAAGGACAATTGGCCTATTATTTTCACTAACAGGCAGGTAAGGTTGAGAAAGTTTGGCCCTTTGTGCACTCTCTGTAGTTTTCTGGCAGGCAAAAGTCCCTTCAGAAGTTTTGTGGGCCTTTCTCACCTCTCCTGCCATGCAATTCCCTGAGCCAAGTGTCAGCTCTGCTGAGTTGGGGTCACCAGAAGAAGCTGTGGTGCCCTTCACGAGGCTGTGAAGTCCAGGACGTGCAGGGCTGATGCCAGGGCAGCGTACAGGTGGGTGGTACTGAAACGGAGGCAGTACACTGGGCTGCTGGTGGGTGAAGACAGGTGAAAGCTCTGCAAAAAACAGGAGAATCAACCTTTCAGAGATGAGATTAGCCCAAAGACACCAGCTGGTGTTACAGATTCAAAGGCTAAGATGTCTGAGCAAAGCAGGTTTTCCCTGCATATAGATACAGTTTGCCATGGTGGACTAGCCCCAAAGACAGCCCAACAGCCCTTATTTCTTTTTCCCACAAGGCATGTGCATTGGGCTGCCAGAGAACAGCTGAGAAGCTCTGCAGCTGCCCAGCCTCCCACCCGTGCTCACCTGCAGGCACCGAGTCTGCCGCTTATCCCAGAGGCGCACCACACCGTAGTAGGAAGAGCCGCTGGCAATCATATGGTTCTTATCACTCCTTATGCAGTACAGGGCACTGTCGTGGGGCTCTTCCCACTCCTGGACGCACTTCCTGCAAGGGCAACACAAACCAGAGCGGGGCTGAGCCTCCACTCCTCCATCCACTATGCCTGAAGGAGCCAATTCAGTGAGAGCTGAGTTCCCAGAGGCTGCACAGGGACAGTCCTGCAGCCTTGTGTGGGCCCCAGATGCCAGCAGGGCAGGCTCACCTGGTGCTGGTCCGTATGTCCCAGTAGCGGATGTAGGTGTCATACCCACAAGAAAGGAGAAGGGAGGGCGTTTCGTAGAACACATCCAGGACTCCAGCTCCACGGTGGAAGTCGGTCCCTAAACAGGTCAACAGCTGACCACTGCAATGAAACACATTAGCGGAAGAGTCATTCAGAGCAAAAAGCCCTTCCAGTTCAGCTGGCCAGAGCAGAGATGGTGTCACAGAAGTCTTCCAGATCTCATTTCTGTGATACAATAGAATACAAAAGCCCACACAGTTTTCCTCTCCCACCCCCAGCTTCTGCTACTGGTTGGGTCACTAACCATGAAGGGTGTCATGAAGGGTGACCAGCAGGAGAGAGGAAAAAGGAAGAGCCAAGGTACAGCCACAGCTGACCCCCAGCAGAAGGGGATCCTTTTCCCTGGGAGAGGTGATCAGTATTCTGAATTATATGGCTCCACTTCCATAGGAGACAACTCCCAGTTTAGTCAGACTCCAAATAATCTGCAAGAGCCATTTACCTGGTCAACTCCACACTCTGTCCTTCAAAATACTGTCTGTCCACTGGGGTATTTCCCTAGATCTTTGACACACAGCACAGACCCACAGGCAAATTAGACTCTCCCAACCCAGTCTGCCATGAAGCCCCATCCAGCCTGGCTCCATTCTACAAGCACATTCTACATTCATACACCACATTCTACAAGCACCATATCTGAGGCTGAACGTGATAGGTCAAAAGTAACCACCCCAGTGATGCTCTGGAGATGACTTTCCAAAGGCTAGATTTCTCTCTTTTTCTTTCCTCCTTTTTAATTCCTTGCTTGTAGTGAAAGAGCAAAAGCAAGATCTCCATGAAGCTCTATACTGGGTGCTTTGTGGTGTTATCACTCCACTGCTTGTTCATGTGCAGAACCAGCAGCTCACCTGGTGGATGGTGCCTGGTGAGGTCCTGCCCTGCCACACTTCAAGAAGAAGCTTGAGCCCCTTCCCTGGGTCACACGGAATTGCATCAGGTACTTGGCACAGCCTGTCCCAGCGTCATTCCACCTGCTGCAGCAGCCAGTGATATACAGATATGACACTCTTGGGAATGGAGTGGACAATCTGCTCAGCTGCTTGAAATGGCCACCTATTGCAAACCCTCATTTTTTTCTTTCTCCTTCTCCTCACACCCTCTACATCAAAAATGCTGGACACAATAAAACTTGAAACACCTGCTTTTCAAACTCTGCTGCATGGCCACCCCTCTCCAACAGCCTCCTGGTTCTCAGGACAATGAAGCAGTCCTGAAAGCCAACAGCACGGATCCCGCAGTGGGGTCACTCTCAGCATCTCCCTCCATTATTTTGTTACATTCTGCTCCTTGATCCAGCATCACACAGTTCTAAGGCACATCGCCAAATGCCTTAATTCTGTCTGTAATCTGGGCTAAAGCCCTCATCGGGGGATAAAGACCACACAAAAGGAGAAATAGAGTCCTGGGAGATGTTAAAACAAGTAAACACCTTTGTGTCAGGAGAGAGAAATCGCTGATAAAGCAGATTAGCGCCTCGAGCCCTGGTGTCCCCAGATCAGAAGGCGAGCCCTGGCCGATCTTTGCAGCCAGCACGCTTCTATGATCACAGAGCTGGCGGCATGCTGGGGCCAGCCTGTTTCCCCACAGTCACTCTCCAAAGAGCAGATTATGTAGAATAACAATTTCTTTGTGGCTGTGTAATTCCCTCCGTGACCGTGGCTGTGGGCAGCTACATTGGACCTTGATGCCAGGGCCCTAGCAACCATTTAGAGAGGCCAACCAGCCCTAGCAATGGCCCCCCCATGCAAACCTCTCGGACAAGCTTTAACATCAAGTGCATGAATTAATCCCCCCCAACGTGAATCCAGGGGTGCTAGCTTATTGGACTTTGTGTTTCTCCAGGCAAGGGATCGAGGGGATTCCAGGCTTCAGCCCTTTGCAACCTTCTCACAATACATTAACCCTTGGAAGGTTACTTGTAAACCAACCCAGAAGCAATTCTGCACCTGTCTGTGGGTTGAGAGGCTGAAGCACTCATGGTTTGAGCACTGTGAGCAACAGCAATGGGGTTTGGTTGGCACACATGGGTCATCAGATCCATTGTGAGTGAGACATGGATGGACATGAGTGCTCTGGCACTCCCCTGCCCTTCCAAGCACACAGATCCCCTCCATGTGCCATTCTGCACAGCCAGTAGAACAAATGGACATGCACACAGCCCTTATCAAGGCTTCCGCAAAACCTTCTTCATCCTACAAGATGCATGTGTGGCCCAGAGATGTAAGACATAAAACAGAGGTATGAGGAGGAGTCAGCTGCTCTCCCAGACAAGAATCCTTGGACTATCTGTGAGATGCACAAGGGGCCACACTGCCCAACTGATGGAGTTTTCTGCCAGTTGCTCAGGCAGAAGCAAGGAGTTATTCCCAAGAGGTGAGCTACCCCAGCAAGCCCTAGGCAGCACCAGCAGCTTGGACCCTGAGCACCACCCAGGTGCTTCACTCCCAGTGTTTCTCCACACCTTCTCACTGCAGTGGTACCCAAGCACTTCAAGAAGGTCACACCAGTTTTCCTCCCTCCACTTACCTTTCCATCCCAGGCAACAAAAATGAAAGAAAATGAAAGAAAAGGCAACAAAAAAGGGGGAGGAAAAGAGAAAAGGATTGGCTTTTCTCTGTAGGCATAAAATGAGCACAGATACTTGCAAGCTACTGCAGCAAAGTAAACCTTGGTTTGTTAATCAGTTTGGCTCTCCTGACCCAAGAGCAGGTCAGCCAAAGCAGCTCTCAGGTGGGAGTTGCAGGAGCAGCTCTTTGGCAATTTACAGAGGCAATGTGGTAGTTGCTACAGTGAAGCACTTAACCATCTGACACCAGGGGAAAATTTACGGTGCTCTACACTGGGCATAAAAACAAAACACCCATGTGTTCTGGCATGGGCACACTTAAGGTGAAAAAGATGCAGAACACTATTAGCATTTCCCCTTTATTCAGCAGATTAAGGTGTCCCTGGACAGCTATCACTATGCCAGACCAACTCCACGTGCCTGCAGCATACACAGCTATGCTGAGCCCATGCTGGGAAGGGAATTCTCCCACCACAATTCCTCCAGTCTTGGGATCACAAGTTAGTGCCCACAAATTGTCCACTCTTGGTTATCCCAAATACTCCCTTCCCTCAAAACTTATACCTGAATAGCTTCCCCTTTCTTGGGAGCAAAACCCACATGTAATCCTTAATAACCCATCAAGATAACCCATGAACAGGTAACAGAATAGCAGCAGCTACACCAGCACATCACCAATGGTTTCTAACAGCTCAGAGGGACAGAAGATACCTTCTCCATGAGGGACAGAAAGAGATGGAATAGCCATCTTGGACCTTTTTCACCAGCACCAGCCAAATATAGCAGGAAACAGCCATCTTCTTTCCTTTCTGGTCCCTTTTTCACCTAAACACATTTCAAATCCCAGGTAGGCTGATCCTCAGTACTTCAGAGGCCCTGTCCTTGTTACAGGCTGTGAAGGTTAGTCAGGAAGACCAAGGGAGACCAAACATGGCAGGGCCACACCATCTCCCCACCCTGCCATGGCCCTCCGGCAGTAGCAAGTAGCTGTTTCACTCCCATGTCTTCTTCAGACCAGCCAGGTAGTTCCCTGTGCAGGTGGCTGGAGCTTTGCTTGTCTTTATACTGAACAGCCTGGGCCAGGTAGTGCCCAGGTTCAGTCCCAGTGCTGGGTGGCACCAACAGAAACAACGCTGCACCAGTGGAGCTCTGTGAAGCAGAATCACAAATGTGACAGTGCCAGTTTTCTGGGAAGACCAGCCTAGAGCAAGAGCTCTCAATTTCAGCAATTTAACCACAAACCATCTGGACCAGTGCAGCACCTACAACACACAGGTAGGCCACCAGTGTCAAGGAATCTCATAATATTCATAATTTTTCATACTTCCTGTTAAGCATCTAGACTGAATAATATTGACAGTAATCCAGTACCAGCCCACAAAGAGCAGAGCCAGAGCAAATCCAGAAGCCTATTTAATCCCTAGCACAGGAAAACTGTACTAGCACTAGGCTCCAGACTCCTTGGTCACAGAACAAGGTGTAAATAAAGTCCATGTGCCTAGTAAATGAATCCAACTGATGAGTCCAATAATGAAAGGCATTTTGGTCAGACACTATAGAGAATCCTTTGATTCATCCTGATTAATTTCCAAGTTCTTCAAGACTTTTTAAAATTACTTTTAAAATCAGATATTTATTCAGGATTTCCACATTTTACTCTTTCCATTCCATGCTAGAAATCTAGCCATGAGCATAGCTCTCCTGACACTTCCAGAAGACAGGCAGCCTGGAAGCAAAGTGAAGGGAAGAAACAGGCTGGTTTCTTTAAGTTCTTGTTCTTCTTTTTAAAAACAGCTTCAAGTTCTATTCCTTCTCAGTCACTAATATGAAGACAAAATAAGATCAATCATGGCAGAGCCCAGACGGTTACTTTCCAGATAACCCATGGGATGTTGCTTCAAGTTAAGCCTCCTAAGCCACTGCAACTATTTGTGTGGCCATAAAAGCTCAGGATCTCCCTGAGACCTTTCTGATAGTCAGAGTCCAGGAGAAGTCTACTTCCCTGAAACCTGCCCATTTGCTGAGGATGTTGCCCAGCTGTCTCCAGTACACAAGAACTACACGCCAAAAGCTGGGATGAAACAACATTTTTCTCCCTATCCTCAATTTCTGGTGATCCCAATTCACTAGAATGGATATTACATAATTGTGCAAACTCTAGGAAACTGCTGAATTTTGAACATCTGTTTAAAACAGAGATGTGCAAAAGTGAGGACAATTCATTTGCTTTGGAATCCCCATCTGTGAACTGTTGATTATCCATCAAAGATGAGACTCTATTGCACATAAGCAGATGACTATTCAGAAACCAAACAGAGCTCCAAAACAGTATTTCAGCCCCAATAACTATTTGAAACAAGACAGGTGGGGAGCATATACTTTTAAAAAAGGCATAAAGAGCGCTGTTCAGTTCCAAACATTGGCATATTTGATCTGAGTATCAAACAGAAAAAGGAAAAACAAATCCATTTAAAAATCCCAAGTGCAGCATTTGCACAATTTCTGTCACCCAGTCAGGAGAGAACACCAAAACCAAAGGGAAGAGCTGGGCTGCTGTCTCTTCCAGGTGTTTTGCAATGGCAGCAGAGGCTATGAGGGGCTGCAGCAACTTATGCTAAGAAGGGAAAGGCTTGATCAAGCAACATCTATTGTACATAGGGAGAAACGCAGATCCTTGGCAAAGTTATTCTTCTATCCTACCCAAAGTTGCCCCTGCATTTAGACCAGGCTACTAATTCCTGCAGGGAGGTGTGGGATTGGCTTGGGGAATTTTGAGGGAGCATCTCAAAGTGAAATGGCTCAGAGATGCTGTTTCAAGTGATTTTCAGGGCAAATGCCTCTCTCTGATTCCTCAATGCAGCTGAAGGGACTCAAGGCAGTAGGGGGGAAAGACACCAACGACGGTCAGAGATTGTGTTGTGGGGAGAGACAGAAGAGGGACTTTTGCCTTCTTTTCTTCTGCTTTCTCTGAATTGGCCCACACACGTTTTAAATGGTCCAATAAAAAGATACAATTTCTTTACCTTTCCAGCTTTGGGACCCTGTGAGTTTTTGTTGTTCGGGTTCCCGTAAGGTTAAGTTCAGAGGATAAACTGACACACTGGGCTATGGGAAAAAGCCAGTTTCTTCAAATAAAGCCACAACGGTGCAAAAGAGACCCTGCTGGGGCTTTTATTTGGGAAAACAAACAGAAATGGCACCAAGCCCTTCTGCTTTACGAACCAATTTAACTATAAAACCAATGTTCTCCCTCTCGGGGGTGAGGAGGGGAGAGAGACAGGACATGACAATAGTCCAAAACCTCAAGGGGAAAAAAAAAGAAGATAGCACAAAAAAGGTTGTCTATCCTCTTTTCTTTCTTGTCCATGGCTCCTTTTCTTAGCACACGTGTGTTCTTGTAAAAACGATTAGATTGCAATTTGTATAACATGGTGACCCCCAAATTCAGACATTTAACCCCTTTTCTCTGCAAAGAATGTCAAGAATGTCTTCTCTGTCTTTCTTTCCAACGGGAGGAGTAGGGGGGAATTCTCAAACTGTGATTTCTTGGAGGAAGAGAAAAAGAGGGAGGCGAGGAAAAGAAGCAGGGAATTCTCAAAGCCTCTCGCCTTTCGCCCCACTTGTGTGGGAACAGGCGGCTGTATTGCTCCCTTTCTGGACAGAGCTCTGCAGGTCTCCTTTAATGGGGAGACAAAAAAATGGAGAGTCCAAATCAAAACAAAGCCATCTGTTTAAATGAGCTACCACTAGCCAGTGACAGAGGGGGTTCCTCATTCACTCCTTCCCATTCTTCTCTCTTGCCTCTGTTGATTCTCTCTCAACCCAGGGAAAAATAAAGATTACTTTTGCTTTGGCTCAGAGGGATGAAACTGATTGATGTGCTTGGAGTGTCCAGCCCCCACCCATGCTCTCTTGATTGTTCAGAGCCTTGTAAAGTTGTCATAAATATGCCTGAACAAGAGTTCAAAGGCCGCAGCATGCCCTGAACATGCACACATCCAAAAGGCAGGAGCTGGCGTCATAGTTCTTTCTAGTGAGACAGGGCCGAGACTGCCATGGGGAAGAAAGGATTTAGGATAAAACACCTGTATGTTCCTCCTCTTACAATGATTTTACATTTAGGTTAAGATGGACCAAAGCCCTCTTAACAAAAAGAAGGCAGAAGACACCCAGCTTATGTGAGAGAGTTCAGAAACACACTGTCACAAAAACCAAAACTCAATCAGAAATCAGTAAAGAACAAGGCCTCATTTTTGAGAAAACATGCATACCATGGGAATACATTGCACAGACAAGACTGAAGCTATCCATTATAGACAGGAGACAGTTGTGAACACAACAAAGTCTTCTAAAATGGACAGTCATCCAAGAAACCACCACTTAAGAGGCTCCCTGCAACAAAAAGCTTTCTCCAGAATGGGCTCGACCTGGCCATTGGCCTCGTATCCTGCTTCCAACAACACTCAAGATCTCAAGGTCTGGATTGGTCATTGTAATTTAAAACTGTCAGCCAAGTCAGAGTTGCTGAGAAAAAAAAATGCAAGTCTGAAAGGAATAGGGAGCCTCTTTCCCACAAAACCTGGAGAAGTTTCCTTGGCAAAAAAAGATGCCTGGCATACGAATCTATAGAAAAGCAGGGCTGGAAAGAGTATTCCACATCTACCACATTTATTCTTCTGCTCCCCAAATCCTGTGAAACTGCTATCAGTGACAGGATAATATTTGCTATTGCTTGTCTCTCCTATTGTCAGATATATGCACCCACTTCTCTGTGACTGGATAAATCCAGTTTAAATGCCTGGGTGGAACAGACTCCCCACACTGGAGTCAGTTACCTTTCCTTTTGATCTAGCAACTCCAGTTCTGAATATACATGCTTCCTTCACCCAACAGCTCCTTTGGTGATTAAATTAGAGGGTCTCAAACTTGTATAAACCTTGGAGTTCAAAGCTGTGGAGAGAATGCTCTTCTCTAGAAATTATTTTAGAACATAACAATAAGAAGCCTTGAGTCAAGCTTCTATATTAAAAACTTTTATTGAAAACATTCAGCAAGATTTATAACCAAGAACTAGATCTACTCATTTACTTCCACACAATTAAAAAGTAGGAGCACAACAGGAAACAAAGTCAAGAAGGACTGGATTTAAACAGGAAATCATCAGTAGTGATCAGTGGACCAGGGTGTTCAGCACTTCAACTCTCAAATTACATTTGCTGTTTAAGACTAGTACAGGGAGCACAAATTTTAACTCCATGGGCTCTGAACAGCCACCAAAATGGATGCAGATCAACATAAGGCAAAAACTGAAAAGCCAGCAACTCATCCTTGCCCCCTCCAAGGCCCAGACAGATGTAATCTAGCAAGGGATCCATGGAAGCACACACTAGATACAGCAGTAGCACACTAGCAAACTTCAGCCAGCTGCTTAGGATGGTAGCACTCATGCTGGCC
This sequence comes from Hylia prasina, assembly GCA_013397195.1. NCBI lineage: Eukaryota > Metazoa > Chordata > Aves > Passeriformes > Sylviidae > Hylia > Hylia prasina. Next base: position 102,583 of record VYXD01015775.1, on the reverse strand, counting down.
CTTGGAAAGAAAGCACAGTGCAATAGAACTACAGGCAGAACAGATTACTAACCTGCTCAGCAGCTGCCTGGCTACCTGAGACTCCTCCCCAGCCCTCTGCTGAGGGCACTATCCATACAGCTGAATCTCCCTTCTCCTCCACTCCCAAGTCACTCTCGTGAATCCTCTACCTCCCACCTCCCCAAAACCTGCAAACATCAAAGGCACCTGCCTTGAACACCTGAAGAGCAGGGGGGCCTGATGGTCAAGAAATGCAACTCTGTATCTTCCCCTTCCACATACTCTCTACTTTTTTTTCCTCCATCTCTTTGAAAAAGGTGGCAGAGATAAATGGAGAACAAAGAAACAAGAAAAAGCCGCAGCTCTGGCCCACACCCTGCCTATTACTTAAGGGGGAAGGAACTCTTCCGAAAGAGGAGGAAAAAAAATGTGCTCCGACACAATGGCTCAAAAGGCCAGGCAGCAAACCGGGCCACTTTGTACTGCTAACAAGGGACACCTAATTACAGGAAGAGGGCAAAGAGGGACAGATAAAAGGGATACAAAATTTCAACATCTGTTGCCATAAAGGGATAAGAAGTGGGGAAACACAAAGTGTCAGTTTGGTGTCAGTGACGGCATAAAGCTACTTTCAAAGGACTCAGGAGCGGGAGAAAAACCGAACAAGAAATTAGAGGGTTCTTAAAAAAAAAAAAAACACCAACCAAAAAAACCCCAAAAAACAAACAAACAAAATCCCCACTCTGCCAAAAATACCTTCAAAAGGGGGGAGGAGTTGGACAAAGACTGGATATTTAAAAGGTAGAGGATCTGGGTGGCTTGCAGGGCACAGCTAACTTGATTCAGTTTTCACAGCTCTCATGCCCTGCAGCATGTCATGTCATGTCACAGGAAAGAACATGGTAGGATTTGTGCACTCAGAGTGTTTATAGCACGAAGACTACCATGTGAGACAAATCACTGGTCCATTTCAAATGTCAGGTTCTGCAGAATAGCTCCAAGAGTTGCTGCAAAGAGACCTTTGGAGTATTCCATCTTATGGAGAAGCATCCTTGAGACAGGGGCATTTGTCTCCTAACAACATGCAAGACCACCCCAATAATACGGGAAGCAACAGTTCTCTGCAGGCAAATGACATATGCTGGCCTTGGAGCTGTCAGTGGTGCATGACCCTCATTTCCAAAGAGTTTAAACTCCCAAGGGCAATAGAAAGAAGAAGAAACAGGAAGAGGATCTGAAGATTTCCTTTTCTCTTGCTTGCCATTAAGTGGCTGTTCTGTTGAGCCACACACTCACACTGGCAAACAAGACTGGACAGTCTGAATAGAAAAAGGCAAAAGTGAGCAGAGGAACCTGACCTGCAAGAGGGGCAGCTGCCATCATCTCCTTCACTAAAGGAAGGACAAGGGGACTTGGAAGAGGACAAGGAGTCAGCAAGCCCTGATAACTGATGCAAGGACACAGGTTAGTATTGTGTGGCCCATACTGCTCACCATTCTCCTTTCAGGCCTCTAATCACCAAATTTACTCACAGCTGCCTTCCACACACACACCTTGATCCAGATCGGGAACAAGTGCACAGCCACTTCTCCACATATAAAAGCAATCAGATGGCACAATGTAGCATGTGTGGGGTAAGAGATGTCCTCCAGAAGTGCAGCTAGCCAGCTTCAAAAGCATAAGAAAAAAATCTAAATCCTCCTTCATTACAGGAGACAGGGCCAGGTGTAGCAGCAGCTGGAATTTCAGCCATCAGAGACAGTGTCTTGGCATTATGCAGTCATTACCCTGCTTTAGACTCCCTTGACAATTGCTTGTTGCTGCCTGTTGTGGCTTTGATCCAACGCCATCATCTCAGCAGAGTCAGAAATGAAAGACAGTTGTGGGAGCGGGATGCAGCAAGAGGCATTTCCCTTCCCCACTAAAAACTTCCTCTACACCAAAACCAACCAAACCCTTTTCAAAGCACGGGACATATTTACAGGTGATGATATTATCCCCTTCCTCTTGGAGGGATAAGAATGGCTGCCCCAGGGTCAGGGAACAGCGAAGGTCATAAACACAAAACATACCATGACCAACAGCGACAAGCACCAGCCAAGGACTTATCTGGCCTGGAACTAAGATGATCAGTACACAAAAGGTTATTTAAGCTTTAAATCCTTTTGTAGCACGTTCCAGGTCTCAGCTGTTGGGTAAAAAGACCACCTACCCCAATGGAACCAAATGGCACAGAAATTGTTGTACTGTTACTTACTCATCCCCCAGTGCAAAGAAAACTCCCCTAACTAAACTAACTGATCCTGGACAGCACTAAACACCTCAATGGTGCTAGGGATCCTGTGGTTTTCAAGAACACATCTTAAAGCGTCATTTTACCCTGCCTAATTTTTTTTTTGACAGAATTTACCTGGATTCTGTTCTTAGACATAATATCCTTGCCATGTTCAGCCTCTGCAGGTCAGCCTCTGGGCCCTTTTGTGGCCACAAGAAAAGGATAAGCAGCAAATTCAGAGGCCCTGGCTCTGTCCACCAGATGTTATCAGGACATTGAGCACAGGAAGAATTTTTAAGTCCTGGGTGCCTCTAAGTTTTTAAGTTACAATGCCACACTCTCACTCCTGGAGTCTGACCAGGGAGACAACATTCAAAAGCCTCAAAGGAGCACTCCCTACAAGATCACTTCTGGCAATCACTTTGAAGATGGATCCAAAGCTCTGCTGGGAAGATGAACAGTTTATGGAGAGTCAAGACCTGGAAGGATAGCTCTGTACTTCCTTTCTATGAATGATGACATTAAGCTTCACCTGCTAGAGTCCTAGCCATGCTTCCTGCTCAACCTCCTACCCTGCACATGTTGATGAGTCTACCAGCTCATACACAGGTCCCTGCAGAGGAAAAGACCCAGTGGCATGGTGCATTCCAGCTGTGACAGGTGAAGAGGGAAGAATAAGTTTGACACTCTAGCCATTTCAACAGAGGCCCAGTGGCCTAGGTTGCCTTGGCTTTTTTATTTGCCTGTCAGTCAGGCTTTTACGTTATTGAAAGATCAAACTCTGCTGTGCTTGTTCATTACCTTAATCCTATTTTCTACACAGCTTTATTATCTCTTCAGGCTTCCTTGGGAAAGGCTGTCAGAAAGGCTGGGGCAGGGGGGAGAGGGTTGCCCATCTCCTCACCCCTGTCAGATGCCTCTATTCAAGAACAGCCAGAAGACTTGATGGGCAGGGTATCACAGCACAGCCTGCATCCTTCTGGGGTACTCCAAAGGCACCACTGGATGGGTCACTAAGAAACATGCACCATAACTAAATGCACTGGCGCTCTTTCCCTCCAGCTTGTCCTTTGTAGGATGCAAAGGATAGTTGCAAAGTATTTTTGTTGCTTCAGAGAAAAAACAGCTGGTTTAAATTTGTATTTGACACAGTTGACTTAAACAATCTAAACTATTTAAACTATAGAATAGAAGGCATTGGTCTTAGACCTACCCTCCTCCACCTCCTTTCCCCAAATACAGCTCTACTGACATCCCTCAGGCCCCTTCTGCCATTGCCCACCTCAATCCTGACAGCACTCCTTAGGATAATCTGGGCTGTGCCACTCCTACCCAGAGCATCCTGGTCCTGGAAGGCAGGGCTGCCGTTCCAATAATCCTGTAAAATATTTGCTATCTGTCCATCACTACACTAAGACCCTCAGGCTGAGAGTTTCAAATTTGTCAGCAGTTGAGTCTCACATCAAGATTTGAGAACAACATTTCCTTGGTTGCTAAGGTCAGCACCTTTACTGAACAGGAAGCACTCAAAGACCCCAAATCAGAGGCCACAGTAATTAACCTCCTCAGTGCTTATTAGGACAAAGAGAAGACAACGTGCCTAAGTCACTTCCATAGACAACGTTTCCACACCTCACCTCTCTGAGCTACTGGAATTGCCAGCCAGGACAAGGTAACTTCAGAGCCTGTGTTTGCCTCTGGCTTCCCAGCACCACATCGAATTGGATGAATAGGAGGATAAGGATCACCTTCCTCACCTCCTCTGGCTGAGGCATCAACAGAGACAGATGAAAAGGAGGATGTAATGGGTATATTTTGACTGTATACAGGTAATGGGAAGAAACCAGGATGACTGTGCCATCAACTGGAAAAGCTGAGAAGAAAAGCCAAGTTACTGAACCAGAACTACCCCCCACATATGCCTTTCCACACCAGTTTGCTTTGTCCCCCACTCTGCAACATCTCATCTTCAATCATCCCTTGCCTATATTGATGAAAGGAATGACACCCTTTTGCAGCATTTCCAATATTGCACTGTTAGTCACTGTTCCTGTCAAGTCCCTCCCTGTACCCTGCAAGCTCACTCACCTCTCAAGGTCCCAGATTCTCAGAGGTGAGGTGTGTCCACAGCAGGCTGTCCCCGTCACAAATGAGCTGTTTGAAAAACAAAGAAACAAACAAAAAACACTTACTAATCCTCATGTTCTGAAGAAAGTGCATGAGCAAGACAAAGAAAACAGGTTACAAGACAGACTTTGAATTCTGGTTCAAGATGATTTCAGCACATCCCACCACATTTCACAAGGGACAGGCAGCAGTAAAGGGAGAGCTGCCACAGGATTCTCACTAGCTGAGCTTCCCAGCTGCAGCAGGTCACAACTGCAGAGAATTAGCAGGACATAAAGATGTATTGGTAAATACAAAAGGAAAATCTAAACAGGAACAGCTGTAAACATTTTCAAATCCATCAGTACAGTACTCAGCATGTTTCATACACAGTCAGTGCTGTAAGCTGCAGAAATAAATACTGTTATTTCCTACTTCATGTCTCACTTCTGTTTGTTGGCAACTTCTGAGTACAATCGTGAACTGGCTGCAGCATCACAGGCCTAAAGAATCATAGAATAGAAGTCTCTGGTCCAACCTGCTCAAAGCAGGGCCATTTCAAAGCTGGATCAGGTTGCCCTCCACAGTGCTCAGGCACTCTCTGCTAGAGACAGCACAGCTCTCCTGCAGCAACATTTGGCTCAGTTTACACCCTCCAGCAGAATCCATTCCAAAGTCCTCTTGGCAATGCTATGTCCCTGCTGCACATGCTGGCTCCAGAGGTCACCTGATACCCACTGGCCTCGTACTACTTCATAAGACAGAATAAATTCTTAAAATCAAGCATTAGGAACGTGGGTGCTGTGCTCTCCAAACCACACTGCTTGTTTCGTGCCAACTTCCCATTCTCAGGCCAAATAAGAGGAAGCAGCTCATACAAGGACTTCTAAGTAAGTTACAAATGACCTCTCACAAAGCCATATTTATTGCAGCTACCAAGAAAAAAATGCCACAACTATGTTTAAGTCAATGCAACAAAGATAGCATGAACACAGGAAATGGAACCTGCTTTAAATAAAAGCCATCTCTACGCTTTGCCTCAAAAACTTTTGCAGTATGACACAGGACTGGCAGCTGAAAGATGAAAGCAAAGTAAGAAAACAATGTCATGTCTGTAAAAATAGCTGTTAGAGCAGTTTTTTAACATTTCTTTGATCCTCTACAGCATTCTTTCTTTGGAAGTCAAGGTGTCTGCAAGCCTCTACTGCACCAGGAAAGGATTCTTCCAGCATCCCTGACTTCTGTGAGAAGCACTACTGCTGCTGTAAGAAGGCACTCAGCAGCCAAGTGGTAAACACAGGCTCAGTCAAAGCCAGGGAAGGACCAGATGGAAGCAAGAACAGAACTCAAGACTCCTGTCTCTGTGGTTTAGCTGAGCAAATGGTTTCTCCAAACCATAAGGCCAAAGCAGCACTGACAAAACACTCTGCAAAAGAGGCAAGCAGGTAACATTAAACCGTTTCGAAGAGCTACAAGCACTTAGGAAGGGCTTCAGCTACCAAGGCTCTCTTTTGTGCTGACTCTATCCTTCCACCCAAACTCATGTACCTGGAGGTGTCCACAAGTTCTGTGACCCTTAGCTGCCCTTTGGGCTAGAAAAGGCCTGTAGAACTAGAGCTATTTCAAAGTGTCTCCAACCAGGATGTCTTACATGCAGAATTCCAGGTTCATGGGCAATGCACATGTGATCAGCCACAGCACCTGTAGCACTGGGCTGTCCCTACAGGTGTTGCAGGGCACTCACATTACTCTTCTCCAAGTAAGTCCCTGACCAGTCTGAGAGTCTATGGAAAATCCAATTCCTGTTGCTGTGCAGCACCCACCAGGATCAATTAAGAAAGTGTGAAGCATTTCATCTTTGGAAACATGGTTGCTGCTCAATGCCTGCCTTCTCTCCACCATAGCTCAGGACAGGAGGGAATATTTCTTTTTTACCAGCATCATCCATCTCAGAGGAAAACAAGCAAAGTCACCCACTTTGACAGCTTGTCAGTCAAGCCCCATGTCTGGAAAGCAGCACTTTGGTCAGGAGGTCCCTCTGCTACAAAGCTACGTGTTGGGTTTTGTCCCCCCTCCCCAGTCATAATCCATTAATAACTACTAAAGTCAATTACTGTGGTTAGAAACATAATAGCAGTCAGGGAGTCAGTCAAGCAGGCAATTGGGTGCTTAAGGTTTTTCTTTTGGGGGACAAACTGACTCTGTCCCAGCAGAGAACGCCCTCACGTGGGAGACAGACCCCTTTGTGCAGAAGGTATGCACAAGGCTTTGATGGTTGCCACAGGTCTGAATTACCATGGAGGCACACCAACAGGAAGAAAAAGGTGGGAGGAACAGCTAGGTCTAATCCTCCCTCATGCTGTCAATTCTGGANGAGAGAGAGAAAGAGAGAGAAAAGCATTAGATAAAGAGATTTTTCTCCAGCATCAAATACAGGCCTCAGGGCCACAAACAAGTCTCTTCTGGGTAAAGCTGACTCCATTCAGTCAACAGGAATTTTGTCTCATACTTCAGCAGGATCAGGTTTGCAGGCCTTATCTTTAACAGCCTGAGCCCATTAGCAAGCAAAGATAAGACTTCTCCCACAAGAGCAGGCCACCTTCACTGCAGCATTAGAATGCAGCGTTCACAAGACAACATGCACAAGAAGTGGTGCCAATGAGAAATTCTCGAAGGCTGAGAGTGAACTGACCTTAAAATCTGGATTCCAGGACATGATACAGGGCTTCTCACCTTGAGTCTGATCTGCAGGCACACACCTTGAAGCCTCAGGTGTCTCATAACTGGGAACCTCTCAGAGGTGACAGTTTTACTTCAGGCAAAAGAGCAACACAAGTCAGCTTTCATATGTTTAAAACAACATGCAGATTGGAGAAGAGCATGTAAAGCTTGGCTCCAAAACTCCTGAAACCTCATTCAGCAGAGCTGAAGCCTTCTATCAGGCTTGCTTCTTTCAGTCTATCTTCAACAAGGCTCTTTTGTTTTAGAGAGCACAGAGCACACATAAGAAAACCCTCCAACTTAGAGAAGCACAGCTTTTTCACAACTGTTGTTGCCAGCTGCCCAAGAAAAACAATTCAAGCTGAGTTACTAGCTTTGAGAGTGTCATTCATTTTGCCCACACTGCTTTCTACAGCCAGACTGAGGAGAGACTAGACTGGGAAGTGGGGGAGTATAGGATACCCTAAATATATTAATGCAGGCATGACTCATCTACCTGAAGCATATACAACACACTGATGTACACTGACACTGATCAGATGCATCTACATCCATCATAAAAACTTTTATGGCCAGTCTCCAGCTGGCCTTGGAGATGTAAAGCCCCTTCCCCCCTAAGCTTCCCTCTGTCCTTTGAAAGCTGCTGGCTACCATGACTATAAGCTCCCTCTAATAAGCCCTTCTAAGGGGAAAAAAAGCACCCCTGTACGGCTTCCATAACAGCGCATGTTGTCTCCACAGGGATCCCCCAGGAACTAAAACCAAGCCAAAAACCAAACCAGAAAGGCAAGAATTTTACACAGCATTGAGACACACATACTTCATAAAGAGCACATTTTTGTGGTCCAACACAAGGAATCTTCCAACTCATCTGATACTTTGATGTCCTCTCCTTATCTGAAACTCCCTACTGACAGAGAGGAGAGGAATAAACAAGGGCGGGGGGAAACCCAACAAAACAACCAGGAGCCTGCTTCTCCAGAAGCCAGACCTTCTCTACGTTGCAGAAGAGACATTTCATTAGACATCATCCCCCCCCAGTAGAGGCTGGGCCAGGAAATGAAAGAGAACACACATCCTGGCAGTGCTGTTGGAAGAAAGACAAGAACTCTCCATCTGACTGACTTGTGGTTGTTGAAGATCCTGTGGCATTTCTGGCAACAGCAGTAGTGTTCTGGCTACACTCCAGCTGCAATAATCCCATGGCTGCTCCCAAGGTGCCAACTACAGTTTGACTTGTGTAGCATCCCTCTTTAGCCCATCCTGGACAGGCCATTGCCAGATGTGAACAAACCAGAGGGACAGAGGTAGATGCCCACCAATCCTTTTGGAAAGATGCTGTTTATCCTGAGGCTTGGAAACAGTCTCAGCTCCAGAAATACAAGTCACATTGAACAATACATAATTTCCCCATGATCAACCCAGCCTCCAGAGTGGATCCTGCCTGAGTTGGGAATCCTGCAATGCAAAGTCATTGAAGGAACCTTGGTAAAACAGGTCCTTTCCCACCTCTTCTCAGTACACCACCCCTGTGCCCCAGGCTTGTGCCCTTCCCCCATACTGTAAACAGATTGCTTCTCTAGTTCTGTTCTGCTCTTCAGGGATTTCAAATCCAGAATCTGCTTGACACGTGCAAGAGCCTGTTCCTTCCTCCTAGCGCGCTCCCCCGCCCCCTGGAATTGGACATCGTTGTTCCATTTTGGAAACTATTATATATGGAGACTCATTGGACTGGGAAACAAAGAAGTTATTACTTGACAGAGCCCTGCAGCTGGGAATGTGGAAGGTGGGGGGAGAGAAGGGGGAGAACCAAGGGAGACAGGATGGGGGGTTGGTAGCAGTGTTATGAAAGCGATCAACAGAAAGGACAGCTCAAAGATGGGAAACATCTATTTTAAAAAGTCTCAAGTGAGATGAGAAAAGAAGAAGAAGAGAAAGCAAGCCCAAAAGGGAGATAGGAGAAGAGAGAGAGCAGTTGGTGCTGACGGTGCCGCGGGTTAAACGCACGGGTCTGTGGGTTTGTGTAGCCTTTGATTCAGCACTGACACGCTTTGGCAAGGGAGGCCACCGGAGCTGTCAAATCCTTCACCAACGTGCCCATCAATTGTATTCAGCTCTCCCCGACCCGCACTGGCATTTTAATTACTGTTGGGTAAACTAATTTGTACAAATGAAGGCAACTCTGCCTAATAGAATATGCAAGCTCTCTGACCTCTGACAGGCGATGACACAAGATACAAAGGAGGCAGAGGAAGGCTTTTTATCAGAGCCTTATTACTCTCTATTACTCCAATTAGTTAAGCTCCAGTGCTCCTAATTGGGGGAAAAAATTGCAATTAAATCAATTTTTGATGGGCTGAAAGTGGGTTACCGAACCGCCCTGCCTGTGAAACACTGATATTATAGCAGCAAAGGTCAAAGTCTTTGTCGGCACCTGTGGGGCCCCCACCTCCCCTCTCCAAGCCCCTCTGTGCCCCCCCAGCACACACATGCAGCTCGCTAAAGCGAATCATTAGAACATGTCATGTCTTATCGCGGCCGCCACCATCCCACCACCCTCATCAGTTGACATCATTATGGAAGGTAACTCCTCCAGCATGAATACAGTGCTAAGGTCACACAAACTTGATGGAGCCCCTGCTGAAGAGCAGATGCAACAGTAACAACATTGTGAAGGGGAGATGAGGGGGTCAGAAACCCAGCACAGGGAGTTTCACCACCTCCAGCATGAGACCTCTGCAACAGACCAGATACAAAGGGAGAGAGACAGAGAGTGCAGGGAAGCGAGTGCTCATTCCCCAGAGGCATTTAATTTGCAAGGGGAAAAAAAAACCAGCACAGCATCAGTTTAGCATCTTCGTCTTTTATGAGCAAGCAGCACCACAAACCTGCTAGAAATCCCACCTGCCTTAGATGCAGGCACTGCTGGACAAACCCAGGACCGGGCGGGTGGTCATGCAGGGCTGGGGTTGCCCCTTCACTGTCCCAGACCAGTTCCTGTAACCATACTTTGTACTTCTCGCAGGATGACCAGAGAACTGAACCAAGCATCTTCAGTATGTCAGAAGTCAAGACAGCTGGGTTAACATTCTGTAACCACAAATTCAACTAAAATCAGCAGGTAAGACAGTTGCACCTAAAGCTCACCTGAGCAAGCAGAAGAATCCCACTGCAGCACAGGCTCACCTTTGCTGAATAACCCCGCTGAAAAGACCCAGCAGCTGAAAGGCAAATAGCCAGGCTTGTTCCAGAAACAGACTGGAAAGCTCTGGCAGGTTTGCTGCTACTTCTTTGAGCTTGTGTGCATGCTACAGCATCCCCCAAGGCACCAGTCAACTCAGAGTTAATTTGTGCTCCTGATATACCTCATAAATGTCACACAGAGAAGGTACAGAAGAGCTGTGCCACACCCCACCATGGACTCAGCACAGTGAGAAAGCAAAATGCATAGAGACGACCGTGAACACTGACAACCACTACCACTCCAGGAGGAAGTGCTGAGCTCTTGCATGACACATGCATGAACAGATGGACCAATAACTTATTCATATGCCACCTCAAGTGGGCCACTAAAAAGTGGTGCCCAGAAAGAAGGCATTTACATTTTGTACTGAAGAGCACTGTAGAGATGCCACGTTGAAACATGAAGTCATATTTGAGGCAGAACTCCAGCTTATGAGGTAGAAGAAATGCCCATGTCATTGCCTCTCAGGTCATTTACTTCATGCCTCATGGTAGAGGGAACATCAGCTTCACCTCTCCAGCCTTCCTCCTTAGCCTCTAACTTCATGTCTTCCTCCGGACATCAGGCTGAAGAACATTAAAAGCTTTTAATATCCTCAAAAGCCCAATTCCTGGCATGGCAGAGAGATCACGCCTACTCTAGGAAGCTGCTTAGCAGGTTTCCAACCTAGACGCCTCCATCTTGCCTTCACTGCTTTGCAGTTTCAGCCCATACTCTGTGCCCAAGTCACCTGCAACCTTGATCACTGTCCCTTCAGCAGCCCTGCAGCAGGTAAGTTCTGTGAAAACAAGCCACCAGATACAGAGCACAATTCTCATTTCTGGAGAAAAACTGAGCTCAGTGACATCAAGACAAAGATTCCAGACAGGACAAATACATGCACACTCTTCCACACTACAGTACTGACTGGGAAAACACCCTTGATTAGAAACTAGTGATTCAATCCACAAAACAGTTCTGATGTTCCTAGGGCTGTTCACATCTAAGCATCACTGCTTTACCCAATACTCCACATGACACATGCTTTTAGAAAGAAGCAAATGTCCAAAACAGGACCACATTCAGATTAGCTCTATAAAAGTTGATTGAGGATCCTGAGTGTTCCTGTACAAGAGGAATATTGGAACATTGCATTTCTCAGTTCTGCTGTCATTTTTCAGAACTTCTAACAGAATTGCTTTTGTAGCTGTACAAGTATTTGACATTAATCTTGCTCCTTTATTGAAGGAAAAGTCTTGAAAACTTATTTTTAACAGCGTAAAATACATATTTACATGGTATATTCAACAATCTTCGTATTTCCTCACTCCCCAAACCTCTGGGCTTGCCAAGCATGGAGTAGTTTTTCATGCAGTTCTTTGTACAAGAACTCCTTATCTCTCTTGAGACCAAATTTAAGCCCCAAATGATGCTCAAGTTATTACTGTTATTACAGGGAAAAAAGAGACACCTTAACTATAACAGAAATTTAATCCAGAACATTGATTCAGGCATTGATCTGAATAACTTGTACCAAAAAGCAAAGCCTGTGACAAAACTGATTTGTCTGTGCATGCTTACCAGGCCTTTCTGTGAGCAGAGATCTCTTTGCAGGCAACCGCTGGGGTTACATCTTGGAAGCTGAATAATAAAAAAACATGGCTCAACTGAGAAATTACTTTTGAGCCTAAAATCTGGGCTGTGCAAGAGGTACAGCTCTCTATTCCTACCACAGAGAGCTTTCTGTGGAGAAAGAGAAGGGGGGAAAAAAGAAGAAAAAATCTAGGGACTTTCAGGTCAGTTTGAGACTAGGTGGTTAAACACCATACAGCACAGTTATATCAGCTTATCAGTAATCAGAACAAAATCTCAAAGAACATTTTTAGCGCTCAGAAGCTGTAACATTAGAAATTCAAAGAAAGTGGCTACTATGGTTATATTTGTGTTTTGAAGACTTGAAGGTTTATTTGGGTTTTTCGTTTCTTTTTCAAGTGCAGGTGAAATAACCACAGCTGGTGTCTCAACTTCTTTACTCACACAATGCATTCTCCCTTCCAACATCACTAGAGAAATCTCAGCCATCTGTAGCAACTTCATCCTATGCTCTACTCTTGCTCTACTCCCCAGAACAGCCTTTCAAACACCAATGGGCAAGACTCCTGTGAGGAACCCACCAGACAGCATGCTCTACCTCCAACTGCTGCACATGCCATCTACAATACAGTACGCAGGAGTTGCAAGATAACTTCATAAAATCTCTATCAAGAGAAAATTCCCTGGGTTTTTGGAATTAATTGAAAGGAAGGAACAGGTGAAGCTGCTGCCAGAGCAGCAGAAAAACATGACCCCTATATGACATACAAGTAGAGTATTAGACACTGGACACCATTTGTACCTACAGACTATCTTCCATCTTTGGCAGATCTCTGAGGGCCTGGCATTCAGTTATCACCAACCTGCACACTCACTTCCAGCCTTCACACCCATCACGTTTCCCCTCCCTGCTCTGCTGCTAACAGTGCTGTTATCCTTCCCCCTCACCCCCATGGGGAAGACACCCTGAGCTCGATCTTTGCCCACTTCCCCAGACCCAGCAGCCCCTTGAGCTCTGGGCCCACACACAGCCTTACAAGAAGCTCTGAACTCCAGCCCTCACTTTCTCAAAGCCTGCCCAGGTGTAAAGCTCCAGCGATTCCTTTTTCTTTGCCATTTTCCCTCCCTCCTCCCTCTCCTCCTAGCCCCACCAACATTTTCAGGCCACACAGTGAGCAGGGAGGTTGGAGTACATGAGGACCATTGCAGCAGTCGTGCTGTTTCAGGCCCCCCCAACTTAAGACAATTTCTAAGAGCCATTTCTTATCCTCCCCTCCGTGAAATGATTTCTGTTAATTGCCTGGTGGGATTCAGTTATAGGTGGGGGAGACTCTCCCCACACACACACACCCTGGCCCCTAATTGGCTTATTGAAGTTTTAACGGGGCTTTCACCTGGAGAAGCTGGTAATTATTCCCTTCATTCCCCTCTTGCTTGTACCTGTAGCTTCACACTTGGGGCCTGCCTGGCTCCACGGGGGGGACTTTGTTCCCTCTAACTACAGGCCCCACACAAATGGGCCCAGCAGCAGGACAACACAGCAAAGTGGTAATTTTCAGCCCGGCGTAATTAGCCAAGGTTCTTTCAGCCCAAACTGCTGAATGCGGAGAGGGCTTCTGGGGAGGTGCACCATGTGGGAATGGAGGAACAGGGGCTGCTCTCAACAGGCCGACAAAGACCTCTCGGGGGGCTCCAATCTAGGCCGAGCAAGGGGGGGTGGGAGCGGGACAGTTTGCCTGGCATAGCTGGGGCACAGCCAGCAGTGGGACACACACTGAGGAAGTCAGCCCGTGGCATCCTTCCCCCAGCCTGAGGAACAGGGCAGTGCAGCATGCCAAAAAAGCGGTAAAGGAGAAAAGAGATCCAGTGATGCACAATAGGAGCATGTGAAGGGGTGCAATGCATGACGGATTCTTGAAGGCCTGGTGTAGCCACTGCTCCCAGGACAGGATTTCTAGTCTAGTACCTTCACACTAAGATTTAGAAAGGCAACAGACTTGGGGAGAACAAGCTGGACAGTGCAGGTCCCAAACAGGATAGCAAGAACTGTGCCAAGAAGAGAGTGAGAATTCTCATTGCTGAGAAAAATCATTGAAAAGTAAGTCAAGTCCTCCAGCATCTGCTCCAATAGTCAGGCAACAACCATAACCAGGAGAACAGCAACAAAGGCTCCAGGTTCTCTTTTTGCTGAAGCATCACCCATTAGCAAACCAAAACTGCTTTTCATAGTGGGACCTCAACTGTTCTGTCTCCCTTTCTGCTACAAGACTTTGGTTTTGCAGAACTACCAGGAAACCTGATGCATGTGGGTTCAAAAAACTTAGCCACCAGTGTATCACTCCTGTGTTAAATCAGACTGATGTCAGATGTCCCACAAGACAGAAACTGGCATCCTGTGTGTGGCACGCTGCCTCTGCTGATTCTCAGGACTTGTTAGCATATATTCTTTTTTTGAACTATCACCATTGCCTTCAGGATAGAAATGCATGTCCTGACTTGTCAGGTCTTGTAGACAAGTTAAAACTGCTGCTCAGCTGGATTAATGATCACAGCTTTAGTGCAATGGTGTCGGGGGATTTTTTGTTTGTTTGTTTTTAAATGTTAAACCATAGTTTTAGAAAACTCACCTCGTGTCTCTTATGATTGTAATATCCTACTAGAAAGCAAGAATTGTCATAATCTAAAAGCTTGGTCCTGATTCTGCAATGGTGATGCGGTGGTAAGCAGGGAAGTAAAAAGATGTCACTGTTATCAAAGGACAGATAACTGGAGTGCTGAGCAAGCCCTAGGAGATGATGCAACTACAATAATCCTACAACAAGGAAAGGAGATCCTCAGGGACTCCAGCTGTAGGAAGAGAGAGGCAAGCAGCACAACCCTCAGGGCACAGACTTTTAATTTCTGAGCTGCCGAAAATACAACTGTGACACAATGCTGCAGCCGGTTGCAAACTAAAGAAGCAAATTGTCTGGTTCAACCCTATGATTCTGGTTTCTTTTTCAGGCCATATCTATTTCTATCACATTTTACAAAAGATTCTCATAGAAAGGATCATTTTTCAATTTCAATCTTATTTATTTCAGCCTCAACCAAGCTGCTTTAAGTACTTGTCACAGAGATGAGTTCAGCTAGACACTGTGTGCCTTTGACCCATCAATGCTAAAGACTTTTCCTTAGAAGCAACTTTTGACACCTCTGGACAAAGTATGGTTGCTGTGAAATCCATGCCAGCATCTGAGAAGCAGACACCAAGAACGAACAAAAGCAGACCCATGTTGACCAGGCCAATTTCAAGCCTATGCAGAGAAACAGAGTGAACATTCCCTGCACCAGTGGGAAAAGATATGTAATGTCACCTGTGCTCACACTTTATCACAAACCTTATGTGGTCCAGGACTTTTTCTTCTTATAACCCCACACCCTACAAGAGGAAATGTAGACTCAATTTAAGTATTCCAGCTGTCACAGCTTTGGACAAAAGTCTAAATATTTGCTCATGTATAGAAAATGCTTAAAGAATCATGATGCAAAAGAAGAAAATATGTTCTATTTATAAAATACTGCCTTTCTATTTTTTAAGGTTCGGGACTGCCAAGACCAATCCCAGTATTTTTTCAGATGTGACTGGCAAAGTTTTCAGTTAACAAGTATTGTTTTAAAAATGTGTGTGTGTATATATATATAGAATGACATTCTATATAAACTTTTCCATTAGAATCTGTGACAGAAAATTACTTTTCAATAAGCAGCAATCCATGCATGCCAGTGAGGTCAGGGGGAGGGGAGAATCCTTTCACGTCTGCCAGAACAACTAAAAATCAAGAATGTTTCAGTTTAAAAGTAGAGGTGGAAGGAATCTCTTTTCCTGGTGCCACAAGCCACAAATTATTTTTGTCTTTTTCCTTTTGCTACACAGACACACATATAATAAATTCAAACTCTCATATTTAGGAGAATTCTGAAAGAAGTGATCAGGATGGTGAGGAAGAAGAGGAGTTATCAATAAATATATACTTTCCTTATCTTAGTGCACAGGGCAGCAGTTCTTTCTTGATACCATACAGAGGCAGGAGCTGTACTTGTTCATGCTTTTAGGGGAAAACAACCAAATCACAAAAACAGAGTGCTTAATCTTTCTCCTCTGCCCTGTCATATTCAAACAATTTACAAATTAAGTCTAAATGAGTTCTTAATTAGATGGAAATAATGCTCAGAGGGTTTTAGGAAGTCAAAGACCAGAAAAGGTGAAAGGCATGTATATGGAGCACATGCAACACACAGAGAGGGCCAGGACACTGAGGCATGGAGACACAGGTGCTCTGTGGAGGAGGGAAGCAAAGCCTCATCTGCGTTTAACTCAGCCATGAAATGACTCCTAGAGCTTTCCTGTTCTGATCATTCCAGCCCTGACACGGACACGCTTGCAACAACCTTAATCCACTTGCCCTTAAAGCTCTGGGCAGCTTCCACCTCCCCAGTTCTCCACTCTATGCAATATGATTTGCTTCAGGGTTTTCATACTACATGTTTGGAGCATGTCAACTCTTCAGCCCTAAGCAACCAAGATCCTGAATAAAACCCCTCCTCCCCATCTGCAGGTTCAGGGCATGCTTGGTTGTGAGCAAGCACCAGAGTGAGAAATCAAACCTTCCAGTCAGGCCAGAAAGCCCCAGCCCTGCATGCAGAAAAAGGCACACAAAGTTTCATTAACAGATAATACACGTCTAAGCCATAAAGATGTTTAGTAGCCACCTCCCACATAGATCCCAAACCACCCAAAAACTTGCTGGAAAAGTTTTGCAGAAGCCAGAGTTCAAACCCTGCTGACATCAATAAGGCACAGTTTCACAGCACAGGTTACCACCTTCAATATCTGTAATCAGGTTGGGCTGCAAGGCAGGCTAAGAATTATTAAATTTCACTGATAACTGAGATAAGCCAGATGAAGATAGGAAAGCGATCAGGCAAAATAGATGACATAGAGATAGGGAAAGGATAAGACAAGAAGGTGAACAGTAGTTTTTAATGATGTTTTATGTCAATACATTGGAGAAAAATTACACATAAAATGGTATAAGAGGAAAAGGACTGCACTGAAAAGCACTGAGAAAAAGACTCTTCAGGCACAAATCTCAAGTCTGCAATGGAACAGAGGGTCCCCTAACATACATTGTCCTTTGATAACAAAAAATATCTGATAAAGGGATATTAAGTACCACACTGCCTCCTGTCACTCAGTAAGCTGCTGTCTAGGTGAAGCAGGACAACCTGCTGGCAGTCAGTCCTCCAACACTTCAAGGAACAGAAGTCTGGAAGCTTTAAATGCACAGGCAGCTTTGCAGGTAGGAGTGTGAAACCACGGTTTCCTCCTTTCCTTTCCATAGCTTGCTCTATTTCCATGTGCTCTGAGAATATAGGAAGTCACATCCAAAAAACACAGCTATTAAAAGAACAATTTCTATTTGGTAAGCGAAACGCACACAAAGAAATGCCAAAACCAAGCTCACTCTCACGTCCTACACTGAAATGAGCACATTACTCAAGCATCAGTATTTGATTCTGCAGCCATTTACAAGTATCCCAGTCAAAACTGTCACTCATCTTTTACCATGTGAATACACAAGAACTAATTACATGGCCATCAATTCACATTGGGCTGCACCTCTGTGGACTCCAGTCAGAGGCTGCACTGGGAAGTGCAGTTCCCAGTTACCACAGCTCAGGGACGCCTGAACTCCACTCCAAATAACAACTGGCCAGAAAGTACCTGCAAGTTGTGGTTTGCTACTTCTTCACACAAGGCCATCGATACTACAGTTGGGGTGGAAAAAGATTAAAACTTTAAACAGAGTGAAGGGTATCCAGTGAGAGAAATCATTCATGATATAACCCAGTAAAGCAAAAGGTTTAAAAATGAAACATGTTTCTTCCTCAGGACACAACAGTGAATTTGAAAGGAGCCTATGAAGCTCAGAACATTAACAGGTTCAGAAAGAAGATATGAGCTGCTCACAGAGCTATCTTCTGCAAATATGAAAGAAACACTGGTCCAGATGAGAACTCTAGACAGAGAAACCCTAACGTCTCCTCACTGGAAGCTGGGAAGAAATAGGCAGGAAAGGATCTTTTTGCTCTTGATTCATACCTTCTTCATAGATATTTACTACTGACCACTGCTGAACACCAAATGCTGGGGTAGAGGTATGCTGGCCAGAAGAAGAAGAGGAGAAATGCCCACTTTTGTCAAGCCACGGCCCATAGAACCCACTGTTTTGTTTCCAGTGGTACTGGCAAATGCTGTTCAGGAAGAACACTTAAGCTTGGCAACCTTCTGTGGTCATTCACTTTGTATCCACAATTGCTGTATTAAGGATTTTAAAGAGTGTAACCCCACCTAGTTCCCCATTATGAACCTGCTATCCATGAATTTACAAAATCACTTTCAAAACTGCTGGCATCATCCACCTCCACAACCTTCTGAAGCACTGAGTTCACACTGTGTGAAAAAATACTCTTTTATTCATTTTAAAACAATCTCCTAGTATTTTCAAGTGTCTCTGGTACTACTATTGTAGGATTTGGTAAATAACAGCTCCACATTCAAATTTACCCATCATCATCTTACTCTTCATATTAGGCTGGTTTTACCAGGACATCAGCATATCATTAACTTCTGCAGTGTTTTACTTGGGACCAAGTATGGGGAAAGACCACAAAAACATGATACAAACTAGTAAGGAAGCCATTTCCTTGGTACAGAGGAGTGTTCTTACTCTGTATCTCCTCTTCAAAACCTGTTGGTTCATTGCCCATTCTGAGGCACATTAATTGCTCCATGTTTTGAGGCTTCAACCAGCCTCAGTCACTCCTAAAATTAGTAGGGAACAATACCATTGGCTCTACTGAGCCAGCAGAGATATCAGGACCACGAGGGTCTCACAAACCAGTTTGGGAAGCAGAGGACTCAGATACTGCACAGTGCCATCAGCACTGCTTACCTGCACACAATACTACTAAAGTACCTCATATTTCCCACCATGTACCAGGAGCATGAAGTCCTTGCTTTGCCAGGCTCCAAACTTACCTGAAGAGGTCTGCACACCATCCATGTTCCCAGACTGCTCTGAGACCATCAAAAGATAGATGTTAGAGAAACATTACTGCTTTTCTAATACCTGGAGCACGCTCCCTTGCTCCTCCACTGTCAAAGAGGAGAAAATCCAGGGGAAGTATACGGAAAACAAAAACATGCTCTAGGCCAAGACAGAAAATCAGATGCAAGAGAGAAACTCTTCAATCGGACAGTCCTGCTCCATCCTCATCCCTCATTAAATCAGCCTGAACAGCCAAAGCAGGTCACTGAATAAAGCACAGTGTAAAGCTCAACACAACTGCACCAGGAGGAAGAGACCAAGCACAGCAACAGTAGTAGCTACTGCTTGGCCCAGCTTAAGTCGGCAATTACTGCTTCTGATGAGTTCACATCTTTCAGGAGTGGGGAAGAGGTACACACACAGATTTCTTTAGCCCCTGAAAATAACCTAAGCTGTTGGGTTCCAGCTTGCAAGACTCTCTTCAGCCCCCACACTAATAAATCTTTGGGACTATAAATCACCTTGGTACAGGTCTCTCTTTGCAAAGGAAATGGGCTCTCTCTTGTCATTAGCTGCCTGTGTCTACCAACCATAGCAGGGCCTCATTCAAGTCCTCTTTGATGGACGGTTAGACTTAAAGGAATATGTGTCTGCGTCTCAGAGGAGAGAGAAGAAGAATTTACTAATTAGACAGGGCAATGCACATTAAAAGCTGACTTTAATACCTGGTCCCAAATTAGCTCTGCACCTGCTAAGTATCAGGATGCCTACAAGTAGTAAGAGTACATCCCACATGTAGGGATAGTGAATGGAGCATCATGAACCCACAACACCTCTGAGAGCAAGAAAGTGGTTGCAGAGGTTGTATTTGACACAGTTGGGAGGGAAGGTAGAGAACACCTAACAAATCCTGGATAATGCATCACAGAACACAATAGAGTCAACACTGCACAGAAAGAACAGACCTTTCACTCTGCCTCCCAGTCTGTAACAGTCTCACACTGCTCTGAAAAGAAACCAGAGGCAATGGAGCCAAGGAGAGAGTCAGAGCCACACAATTATATCCACATCTCCAGTGTCCAATTCAACCCACAACAGAGATTCAGGATGCCAGCAACCCAAGGAAACTGAAGCTTAGCTACAGGCAAGAGGCAGTCTGGCATGCTCCATTTGAAAGTGTATTAGCATTCAAGCCAGATGCACACATTGAGGAGAAATTCCCATTCTTCAGAGGAACTGGTTTCCCTTCAAGGATGACTATCTTCTGTTACTCATTTGCTCCTCTCCAAATTTCAGCCTCTCTGGTCCTGCTCCTGTCTTGCCTTATTTTAAGCAGTCTGCCAAGCAACTTTGGAGAGGACTGAAGTGACAAGGAGAATGTTGCAACAGGAGACATCATCATCCTGATGTGGGCCAGATCTAATACAGGAGAAGCCCATCTCTGAGCCATGCTTTCATTTTTATCAATATTTTCTCTAAGCCTGAAGATATTCCTGTGGACAGTGCTATGCTCTGTGTGAAAATGCCAAAACTCAGCAGCAGGTGACAAGTCAGAGATTTACATTGATGACTTCTGTAAATTCACACCATCTGCAACTTCATTCCAAGCACACAGATGACAGAGCCTGCCCAGGATGAAGGCAGTGCTGCTGCAAACATCTTCCTCTCTGCCAGGAACAACCTTCCTTGCAGACAGAACCCTTCCTTCAGCAGTTTCCTACAATCCATATTGATATGCTCATGAATTCCCTCTCCTGAGCTTGAACAGAAAAGTTTGTAACTGTAGACTGGAAGAGCAACAGAAATTGCATACCACACACCTGAAAAAAATATGCTTTTCTCTTCTTCCTCTCCCTTCTTGTCTTCTCTTTTCCTAAGAGCACTGACTGATAAATAATTCAGTCCATGCTTGGAAAAAAGAAACTGTCCCCCTCTACTTCTAACCAGGAAATGCAGTGCAAAACCTTGTCCCTTAAATTCCCTTCAAGTTACTCCTTGCCCCTACTTACACATACAGATGTACATATAAAACACATCCATGTCTGCCTGTTCCTCAGGTTGGCACAAGCTATTTGGACCACAAAGCTGTGCACAAGCCCCAGTGCAACCTCCAGACATTCTGTGCTGGAAGTTGGCCACTGTTTCCCAGGGATATATGCAAATTTTTGTTGGATACAACAGCTCTAGTTAGAGGTAGAATCAGGCAAACACACATTAAACAAGTGTTTTGTGCAGCATGGACTTGATATGCAGTATAAAACGGGCTTGAATTGACTCCATTGATCATAATAAAAAACATATTCCTTTGCTTCAAACAAACTTGTGCATTCTGGATAGTCTAGAAATTTGATTCAGCAAGTACTTGAATCAGAAAGCTACCATCACCTGCAGCCTCCTGTATATGTTTTAGTTTCCTTCAGGAAAACTAGGACTAACAACTGCCTTCATGTGTACACAATCATCACTTTCTTGTCTTAATAAAAAAAGTGGTGCTTTACTATAATTCTTCCTCCTGTAGCAATCTGAAATCTTCACTCTGATAAATTCAGTACTTTCGCAGTTCTCCTCCAAACATATATTTTTACTTCTAGAAAAACTGAGGGCAGGGGGGAATCCCCCAAAGAGGCCCAGTGCTTCCCTCCTTGTAATGAAACCCTGTAATGGAATGCCCTGCACTCCAATTAGGAAGAAATGCTAATTTTCTCCAGTTGAGCACCCCCTCTAGATGTATCTAATTTGTTTCACTGCTTTCATCTCTCCCCTCCATCACATTTTCATTTAAAGGTTATGATCTGTTTGTGCCCTCCATGCCGCGCCCTGACAAGACACCCCTATGAGAGGTTGCAGGGGCCATGTCGCCCTTCCTAACCCCCTTCCCAAACAAAAACCAAAGCTTTTTTCCCTCCACTGCCTCTTTAAGAAATGCAGAAAGATGAAGGGGAGGAGCAGGGAATTGGGAAGACAATAATTAAAAATAAGAAGTAAGCCTTCTTGCAAGTTGGGTTGTTGGTTGTTTCCAACAAAAGGTTAGAGACCTTTGCACCATGACCAACACCAGTATGGCCAGTGCAGGCCAGCCAGGAGCAACAGCATTACAGAGCTTTGCTACATCTGCAGATCCATTTTAGGAAAGCTGCTATGCAAGAATACTCTTTTGCAAAAGGTTTTGAGAGGCTAAATTGTTTAGCTCCTTGTAGGTCTTGGGGAATACATATTCTCTCATCTGTCACAGGGAGAGTCTGGTCAGAAAGGACATGAAGAGTTGGCTCAGCTGAGGAGAAATTCTCAATAAAGCTTTCCCACTCCTCTCTAAATGGCTTATGCCTTATTCTGGGAGCCTGTGTTCCGAAAATTCCTTCAGGAGAGCAGAGACTTCAGCTGGGTAGCATGGGCCTTGGAATAGCTCTTCATGGCATCCATAAATTTGTGCTGCCATGGTTGTGGCTAGACAGGTAAATCCTCAGGGCAGAACCCATCTGGACAGGTTATCAACCCAGAAGAGCTATGTATACACCACATAGGGAAAAGCCATCCAGATGACCTTGCTGGTGCCACACCACTTCCCACAGAAAAGGGCTTTTTTAGTCAGCAAAAGACTATTACTGAGCAAAAATAATAATAAAAAAATGCAGCCATCATCCTACTTTCAAGCAAAGCCTCTTTGCAGCCTGTCCTAGTATTCTCAAATAAAACAGTAACCCCGGAGCTGAACCCACCATCCTCCCTACATACAAACCCTGCTCCTAAGCCAAGCCATTCATTACTTATCTTCAGTCTCTCCCTCACTTCAATTTTCTCCATCAGTTCTTGTCTGTTAGAAAGAAAATCATACATCTACACTCTTTAGACAAGTTTCACCACACACCTGTTGTCAACATCCTGTAAGTTGAAAGTGCCCAAAGAACCTCTTTAGGGGAAAGGCAGCTAAGTGGATCCTGACTGAAAAGAAGTAGAAACTGCTGGGTTTCACTGGTGGCACAGCCTAGTAACAACCACCCTCTTGGAAAAAGCATAAGAACAGCTGGACACGCTGCCCAGACTGAGCACTGTGTAGCCTGTTCTTGACAGTAAGATGAAGCTGGAAAAGTGCTGCATGAGTGTTTTCTGTTATTAATAGGCACTTTGCTAATACTGCTCCAGATAGTCAGCTCCCTCTCAGTCATTTCCTCCTGCAGCCACTGAATCCCATTGGTCACAGCACTATATGCTCCATTACAAGCTATTTCCTCTCTACGTTTGCAATGCCTCCAAAAGCTTTTGCAGGAAGTCCTGATGATCTCCCTTCCTGCCTCCCTCTGCAGACACAATTCCCTCATAATTTGACTTTCTGGGATCACAAATGGGGAGCGGGTAAGAAGCACACAAAGATTTACTCTTCACAGATAGCAGCCTTGCCCCTTCCTCCCCTTCCAGGCCCCCTCTCTATCTGGTCCATGCAAACAAACCCTGAGTGGGAAAGAGCGTTTGGAAGAGGCCTGTGTCTGGGCCAGCTGCCTTTCATCCAGAAGATGCCTCTTCCCATTGGAAAATACAAGCATTGTGTGAAAACATTTTAATATATTCATGCACATTCCTATAGCTCGCAGAAGCGAGTGGGTCTCAGCACCCTCCCCTCCCTGCCTTCCAAATGATTTTCATAGGCAGCGATGCACTGGGAATACCACTTGTTTTCTCGAATGCCCACAAGTATGTAAATTGTGGGAATATGCAGTCCAAGGGCTGTGGTTTTATTGTGCTGCAGAAAAGATTTTACTAATTACTTGCCTAAACTCCAAAGCAGTACGCCTGCTTTTTTACAAAGCGGGAGAGAGGAGAAGGTNTTTACAAAGCGGGAGAGTGGGGAAGGTGGGGGTGGTGGGAAGAGGAGGAGGGGGAAAAAAAAAAAATGCAGGGGGAAGAGAGAGTAAAGGGAAAGAGGGAGAAGGAAAGGGAGCACAAGGGATGCATTTCAAAGTTTCTCCAGCAATTGGATGGGGGGGGAGCTGGGCCCAATGTGAAATCATAGAGGTCAAAGGTGGGTCTCCCTCCCTTGTGAGAAAGTGGTGAATCAGGACGGTTTATCAAACGATCATTTTCTTTTGAAACTGGGAGGCAGCGGCTGGGACAATTCTGCAGATGTGCTTGATGAGTTCGGGACAAAAATGGGCCGCCTCCTCCCCCCCTCCCCCCTTTAAGGTCTCCCATCAGGGGTTGCTTCTCCCTCCACTGCTTCCAGGACCCTCCCCTCCCTTCTTCAGTGGTCAGCTGAGACCCCCACCCACTGACCGCCTTTGTATTCCTGGCCTTTGGACACAGTGACAGAGCCCTTTATGAGACCCCAATCAAGACCCCCATGTCACAGGTACCTAGTAGAGATACCAGACCCTTTTCAAATGAGGAACAACAAGGAAAATATGCTGGCCCATTGTCCCAGCACGGCACCAAGGGAGATGAAAGGGACAGGCTGCTCCCTCTCCGCAGACTGCCTGCCAATCAACCTCAGTTATTAAGGTCACGATGTGGAAATTCTTTTGACCTACACCTAATCAAAGATGCACCAAGGACTTTTGAGACAACATGGGGGAAGGTGGGAGAGCAAGCATCCCCCTGTCCTCTCCACCCATAAATACAGTGGAGCTTCCTTAGAGGATTAGTAGGAGTTACCCCAGCTAGTGCTACAGCACACTTGCCCCAAGTAGCACTAGGGCAGCCAAGCAGAGCTCTGTGCTGGCATGCAGCCTCAGGAGAGCTTAAATTAAAAGCATTTCTCACTGAAAAGTTACAGACTGAGCAACACTGGAGGTGGCTCAGAGGCCACGATCGAGGACACTGTGTGACAAATACTAAGCATCCTCTTTCCTATTGCTGATATTTTTGGTTCGCGCAGGCTGTGGGTTTCACTAACCAGCACCATCCAACAGTGAATCCTGAAGAAGAAAAGCTCAGTGGATGTGAATCTCTAAGTCTCCAAAAGCTGAAGCACCTGGAAGTAGTGCCAGTAGTGCAGAACAGACATTCTGACTACCCCCTTGCATGATAAAGGATGAAGACACCACGATGATGCTGACACCGGCAGTTTTTAGGACTACACAAAAATATCTCACAAACAGCACACAGGAGCCATGGGTGCTGCCAGAACAATGAGATAGACAGAAAACAATTAGAGCATGGGTCAGATGGGATCAGAGAAGCACATCAGATAGCTCCAGAGCACCAGGAATATGAACAAGATCAACTGCCTCTGAAAGGTTGTTCTGCATCACTCACTGAGTCATCACCGTACACTCAGAACAGTCAGCTGAAAGGTTGTTCTGCATCACTCACTGAGTCATCACCGTACACTCAGAACAGTCAGAAACAATACTTCAACCTGACAAGTGAATAAAAAATGACAGACTACAGTCTGTGACAGTTCACACAAAAAGGAAAGAAAAAATCCAAACTCCATAACAGGAACATTAGTCAGCATCTATAGGATGCTTCTGCAAATGCATAACTTTGAATTAGGTCCTCCAGCAGAGCCACATGGTGTAAGTCATGACCATCACTGGCATACTTATGATCAGTCCTGAAGAAATAGAAATTTGTGTCATTCTTCTTTATGCACCATATCTACTGTCATTCAGGGAATTCCTCTCCAGATCCCATGCCAGCTTGCTGCTCTTATCCAGGTGTTCTTCAAAGCCCACCTGGTTGAAGGTCTTAGTGAAAGGAAAACAAATTTGGGGTGGTAGTGTAATGAAGTCATAAAAAGTGGAATAGTCACAGCAACCAAGCTGCAAGTTTTTTTATGCTAAACACTGCTCACGTGTTGGCTCATCTTCCACTGTCTTTTAGCTAAAAGATACCAGTACAGTGCTACTGGAGCCCCCATATTCCTGTCAGAGAGCCTGCAGAAGGTAACAGTCTACCAGTGGTGACCAGCTGAGCAAGAGATGAGAAGTGAAAGATTCCAAAAGAGCTCTGGGACAAAGACTCATGTCTTTACACAAATCCTACTACATTGCTTCTCCACTGCAAGTCATTGACATTCCTAAAACTGTCCCTTTGTTCCTTGGCTTTTACAAAAGTGTTGAAGCAGACAAAAACAGCTTTTTCTTCTTGATGTTGAACCAACTGTGCTCATACCAAAAACTGCTTAGCTATGGCAAGGCATGGTCTGGTTTAAGTCATTGTCAGCCAAGATCCAAACTGACACTTCAGACACTGTAAGCTGCAGTGCTCAGAGCAGACATTACTTAAGCCCAGCAGCACAAAAGACAGATATTGCCTTTACTTCAGGGCAATATCCTCCACTATCACCCTCCTTTCAAATGCCAATGTCAGGCTGAGGACCAGTCTGCTGCTGTCCTCAGAGTGAATCAACACTCCTTTAGTAGGGCCAGGCTGCTATCTTAGGACACCACAGCTTCACTTCCCACCTCAGGGCATGAGCTTGCATCGTCTGAGTGACATGTCTGCCTCATCTGGGAGGAGTAACAGTGGAAGCTGAGCCTGGTTAGAGGCATCTGCACCTGGAGCTCTCACCGTGCAAGAAAGGTCCGTCCCTCTGTGTCCCTTCCCGCCCCCAAAAGCAGTCATTTGAAAGGCGGGGAGGGAACAGACACCACTCTAATTGTAGGAGTGAAACCTGGCATCCTCCTGCTCATCTACCTTTGCACCCCATTTCTGTTTCTCTTTGAACCTCTGGTACAGCTTGTCAGGTCGCTGCCCTCCTGAGAGATCAGAAAAAAAAAATAAAACAGTGATTACTATTGTACACTGATATGCAAGCTGGAAAAAGAGAGAGAGAAAAGGAAAGAGAGAACGGCCTCCATGTGTCAGACTATGAAAGGGCTTCGACTGAAGCCGCCTGAAAAACAAACCCTTAATTTAAATGTTAATGAAAGTGCTGAAGAGACATCAGAGGCTTTCATTTCTCTACAAGGAACAGAATCACCAGGTCTAGAATTTATGGCCCCCTTCACCTCCCCTCTCCTCTTCTCTGCTCCATCAGCCACAGAAGTAAGGAAAGGAAAAAAACCCTAATTTTAACATTAACTCCACACTTCCACCCTAGGATGCAATTGCTAAATTATCTGTTGGCAGGACACTGATCAAAGGTGGAAAAACAAAGGCACACTGCACAACCGAGCAAAGGTAAACAGCAGCCAAGGTCTGGTGAAGTTACCTTCTCCCCCCGTGAACTTAAAAAACAAAGAGAAAACAATCACAAACTGGAAATGGAAACCTCAAACCGTAAGGTTGCCAGCCCCCTCAACTAAATTTCTTCTGTCACATCGATTAAACAGTCATGGATTCTCCTGTGCAAACCACACAGCACAAGAAAGATGCTTCCTCCAAGCTTTCTGAGACAGACTTTCCCCTCAAGCAAGAGGAAAAATGATAAAAAACTGCAGGGGGAGAAAAAAAAATTCAATATGCAACACAGCTCAGCACGATTAGAAACAGATGTCTGAGTTCCAATTCAGTCAGCTACTGCCTCCCAAAACCTGCTCACCTGCCCGCAACCATGAGTGAGCCAATTCACACAGTCACAGAAAATATATAGATTAGAGTATTGGCCAGAAGTGACAAAAAGGGAGGAAGTCGTCAATCACGTGAGCTTTAGAGGGCAAAAGAAAGAAATTGAAGTGAAGAAAGGTGAGCTGCAGTTTCTCAATCTATAGAAATGTTTGCATATGTGTTTCTTTCTAGAGGAGAGGGAAAAGGGACATGCGTGTTCATGCGTTCATCCACATGCAGAAGACCAAATAAGGTCATTATCACACAATTAAAGAAGGTAAAACAAAGTCTTCTTCCTCCCAACATCAAGGGAACAGTCAGGGCAAATGGATAAGACACAGGTGTCATTTTAGCTCCAGAGGGCAGAAACCGATACTCATTTCCTGCTCTTCAGCTTTAGGATGAAAGAGCACCAAGTCAGTTATGACTATTGCATGTACCTAGAAACCCACATCCAGATCACCCTCCGAGGTCAGCAAAAGATGGCAGTTAATGCCACCACTAATTCTGCACGTCCACTCTGGGATCTCACAGTTGAGCAGGTTCTTCCTGCCCTGCTTAAGAAACAGCTGCAGGTCAGAGTCCCCTCTCAATTATTCAAACCGACCAGGCTCTACAAAGATCCCCAGGGACAGCAGAGCTATTGCTGCCGGCTGTTTTGCTGGCAATGCACAAACCCGAACAGAACTCAGTTACTTCTCCCAAGTCCTAGCAGACTCAGAGAGGTTAACTGCACAAAGCTAGGTCAAAGCAGAGCACACTATGGCCAACAGCTCATCTTGATATGCAGTAGGGGAAATCTGCTGATAAAATCAGATTAAGAAATGAGGATAAGGGAACATTATCTGACATTTTAACTTCTACACATTAGGGCTTCAATTGCACTGTTAAAACCCCTGCAAAGTTGCTCTGATTCGAGTGGGTTGTTTTGCTCTAAGGCAATCTACAAGATCAGATTGTTACACTTTCACAAGAAAAGATAGATAAGCATTAAAAACAAGATAACCATTAAAAACAAGCCCTCAAAATTAATCATTTTGATCACTCCCAATGGAAGAGAGGCCCATTCAGTAAAATTGCTTGTCCATAACCTTTCTCTTCCTTCCTTTCCCCGAAGAGTTTGGGGTACATTTTACAATTTGCCTGAGGTTGTCCATAGAAGCAGAGATCTCCTCAGATATTACTTCCTCGTAATAATCCATGGGAGAGACAATTAGGTTAAAGTCAGCATGTTCAAATAGAAGAGTTGAGTCTCAACTACAACACTGCATAAACAGGAGACACAGCCCAACTTTTTAAGTTCAGCTGCTCATGTAAGTTCTTATTTTCCTTTAAATAAAGCATTCAATGGAGATAGCTAGTCTTTGGTACAAACTTCCTTCTCTCTGGAGTTAACCTGCACTTCACCAAGGCAACATCCATGAGGAGAGGTCATCTATTGCAGCAGACTAATGACACAGTGAGAAAAGACAAGACTGTCTCTTGGGCTTACACACTCAAAGCATGTTTCTGTCACAGTTGGGAACTTTATGATTGCCCCAAAATGTACCTCGGGTTTCCTAGCTCTCCATCTACAGCTGAAACCTGGCATCCTGCTGCTCATCTACAGTTGCACATTGGAAACCATTTGTGTGCCTCTGTCTTCTCTTGGCTTGCTTTAAAATCTGACACACTTTGAGTACAACATCTCATGATAAATATTTAAATATTTTAAAATGAAAATAGTAAGTGCCAGTGGCCAGACCTGGCAGAAGTTAGTTTAGATCTGAGTACTTTTTTAAATTCAACATAAAAAAGATTAATAATGAACTTAACACAAAGGTCTGTTTTTTCTTTCCCCTCCAGTTTACACTGTACACTGCTCCCTTCTCTTCTCTGGCCACTGCCACCTCAGGGAACCACAAAGCATGAAGGTGCCACTGCTATACCAGAAACTCCTGAGTTTGCCTCACTTTGTACATTTGAATTGGTCCACTGCACTTAGGCTTGCCCTGGTCCCTGAGCACACATAAGTCACTGCAGTAAGCACCAGTAAATGGAAGTTTAACATCTGCATGATGCAGAGTTCAAAAGGCAAATGAACTTGGGGGGTGGGGAGAGGATTATGAGCTGCTAAGAAACATAGTTTAGGGTACGAAGCAGAGTTAAGTACAACATTTTACTAACCCAAGGAGAAGGACAGCTTTGGAGATCAATTAAACCAGTGGCTGAAGGAAGCTGAGGTACCCTTATTTTAAGTATCCTGCTTTAAGAACACTCTTAGACTCTCCTCTAGTCACTTACTTGACATGCAATGTGTGACCTGCTGTCCAAAGCACGCTGACCAGCATAACTCTGCAGGCTTGCTGAAAACCCAGAATGAACACCATGCCCTCCCATCCCCATTACCCTGTAGGGCACTGTTAGGGATCCCCAAAGCAATGAAGCTCCAACAACACACATGGACGTCAAGCACCGTTTTCCCCTACCCAGTATGAGGAGATCATCCAACACTCTTGGTACGCTTTTAATACCTTTTCCTGTACTTAATCTCCCTTATAGGAATCATTCTGTTTGCAGACCTTGAAAACATCCAGAGTAGCACCGTTACACAAAGAACAAGGAAGCCTCCTCCCCCAGCTCCACACATCTACAGTATGATCTCTGTAGTGACACAGGGAAACTATGGACAAATTAAAGCAGAATACCTAAGAAAAAAAGCCTGAAGCCAGAGGAGCTGTGCTCTAGAGCTCAAGTCTCTTAACGTTTAGCTTGAGTGTACAGGCACTGTCCTCTAGAGTAGCAGTCCAGCAGCACAGGACTAGGGCAGGCACAGCAGAAAACTCAGCTGTGGGTCAGGAGCATGTGGGATACCTTGTAAGAAGCTTCAGACAAAGGAGGGTATCACTGAAAAGACAAAAAGTTTCAGCCCATTACTAGCTGAAGTTCAGTAAGAATACCACCCTGACTACTCTAGAGTCTTAGTCTTGGCAAACTTCCAGGTCAGGAAACTACAGCCTCTCCGAAGCAATTTTGAATGGCTAGAGTTGGAGGAGCCTTCCTTGCTCCTACCCGTCACTGCACACAACTGCTTTGAGTTCTGTGTCATAGTAGAGACAGCTGCCATTTCTTAGCAGCAATGAGCCAAAATACTTAGGTGGTTGGAGCCTGATTCTCCAGCAGTTGTACATCAGTAGAACTGTCTGTCCTTATGGAGCAGATGTCAGTTTACATCAGCACAACTGAGAAGGGAGAATCAGAAGGTCACATTAAATGTTTAGGAGGAAGTGGAGGTTATAGGCCATGTTCAGCCTCACTGGGGAACAAACGCATCCACGCTTTGGCTAGAAGGATGGGGACTGCGAGGGAGGTAAAGCTTTAGACACAAAAGTGCAGAGGGAATGCGTATGGGTGAAATATGGGCTCTTGCAAATAAAACGGAAACCACAGAGCTCCCCAAAGCAGACTTTCCTAGAAACCAGATATTATCTTTTTGATACTCGCCCTCATTAGACAGCAAGTAATAAAACCTATTAGTGAAAAATTCATCTCCCCTGCCCCTTGCCCTGGCCCACCCCCATCACATGCCCTCCTGCTCTGATCCTCTCTCTCTTCTAGGATGGCTGCGATTTGTTCTGAGAAGCGACAGGTTTATAGGTTAGCCGACACCTTCTCTCTGTGGAATTTTAATTAACTTCTCCCATCGTCAATATGTTAAGGAGCAGGGTTCCCATTATACGAGGTCAGCAGCGTGTTTCAGGCCCTGCTATATCAGCCGTCAAATTGAAGAATTAATGACGTGGCTAATTGGCTCTAATTCTCCACACCCCCCTCCCTAAAATATGGAGGGACAAGGGGGGGTGCAGTAGGGTGGGCTAGTGGGAGAGGCTGGTACAGTCCACAGTCTCATAAAAAAATGAGAGTGCACAACTGAAGCCCACTTGTTCATGGGGTAGCTGTTCCACCACCTCCAATTTATCACCCCACAGGGAGGAAAAGGAGGGTGGAGAGACTGAGGGCAAATATTGTGACAGAGAGTGTGCACAAGCATGCACACCAAGGAGAGGAACACTGTCCTGACAAGAGGCCACGGCACTAGGTCATCACTTAGGAGTAGGAAGCAGAATGCCACTGGCCTCTAACCAGTGTCCGAGCCTGTCTGCCAGAAAAGGGACCCCTGCAGCACAGAAGACAGCAAAGGGCTTCTATCTCACATCTTGCAGCAGCACTAACACACGTGGCACTTCTTCAAAAACACTAATTGTCTCAAACACTCAGAGCAAAGGAACAAGGTAACAGCAAAATCACAGCAAGCCTGGAGTGTCATTTCCCTGATAAAGCCATTAACTCTGTACCACTAAATTTCTGCTAATTGCAAAACAACCTTTGAAATCTAACAAGGACAGCAGTTGTGGACAGTATTTTGGTTTTTCACAAGCCTAAAATTCAGTCGTTGCAGACATCACATGATCAGCAACAGCAGCTCTTCCTCCCCTCTTCCCTGAGGTATGCTGAGGAAGAACCTCTCTTGCATACAGACCAGTTTAACAGGGAACTAAAGAGACAGATCATTGCTGGTTGGTGTAAGATTTTAACAGTGAGAGTTTCTCAGGTTTTCACTTCCTCAAGAACAGGAGCACTTCAAAGAACACCCTGGAAGTCACTTGTATATGTACTGCACTTGCCTCGATGCTGAAGCTCCACTTGCAGCATTATGCCTGCACTAGAAGCATAAAGACACCAGGCAACAGAGGCTGGAAAACCACATCCCTGAATTCCACTTCATCTTTGCCAGTTCAACATGTTCAAAAAAGAGAAGAGTTCTAGCCACTGCATGCAGCTCTCAAGCAGGGACCTTTTTGCTCAGCATCTCTTCTGCCAGAGAATGAGAATACAAGTTGGCACCTTTTCAGCACAGAAAAATCTCAAGAGGATCCAGCTCAATGTTTCTAATTAGCAAGTCAGTGTTCCTTCGTGAAGAAAGAACAAACAGGTCCCACCTGTGGCACTAAGAGAAACTCAGGGCCACCTTCACAGCCTCTTTATGAGGGGATCACTCCACTGGTATAGGAAATAAAGAGCACATGCTTTTGCCTGAGCTCCTGCTGCAGGCACAAGCACCTGATCAGCCTCCACACAAACCAAGTCCCTGAACTGTCACATTGATGCCTCAGAAAGATTTGTGGGCACACAGCCTATCCAACTCCTTTGCGTCTCTCTGCTGAAAATTGGGAATAAAGAGATCTGTTACCTTAATAATGGGCTGATAGCAATGGACCACACTCGATCCTCTGTCTGCACTGTGTGTAGACACTGACCAACTCTGCCCGCGGACAGGGACCAAACCTAAAGAGAGAGATGCATGTTATGCCACATCACCCAAAACTGCAGAAGGTAGGATGCATGCTGCTAATGTTGTGCCTGAAGAACTGCCCAAACTGCCATGCTTGCCTTCCCAGAGACCCTCTCCCTGAATTCCAATTACTTATTTTGGGGAGCAGAGCCTTCAATTGCTGGCAGAAACAAGCACTTGAAGTCACACAAAGATTCAGCTCAAAAGTATGACCTTCCACCCCACTGGTAACAGAGAGAGCACCCCCATCACCACTTGCTCTCTAAGAGCAGCACTGAACACAAACTCCTCATCTTCTGTAGTTAAATAAATGACAACTAGGATTTGTTCAAATCTGTTCTCTTGAACAGTGTGGGAAGACTTAGTAGCATCCCTGAAAAATTTCCATTAATATTAACTATAAAGTTGATCATTTACCTGCCTGTAAAATAATCTTCTTTTATAAGACCCTGCTTAAGACCAAGTTTTTCAAGTGTACCCCAGGCTGTTCTCAAACTGGCTGCTCTTGCTCACTGACAATATGAGAGAATTCCTTTCCTCCCCCAACAGTGCAAACATGCACATCTCCTTCCACCAGTTCACCCCTTTGTTTCTGAGCCCTAATGAAGGCCCCAAAATTCTTGCTGGGACCTCTGCCAGTGGCCCTCATTTTCTCCACCTTGCCATCATTCCTGGCCCACAGGACTCAAGCCCCCCCAGTTGTCTGTAACCAACCCCCAATGTTTTGCTTCAAGACTTCAAAGCGTGGAGTGCCCTATTTGTTTGTTTGTTGATAATGCCCAGGATTGCAGGCTATTCTTGTCAGCAGGGAATTTAGCACCTAGTGTCAGCAAAAGCAGCAGAAAAGCTTAACTCCTTTAAGGCATCCCTATCTCCTACAGGTTAAAAATATTGCTCAGAGCACACTATCTGCTGCCTATCACACAGGAATGTACATTAGCAGCTCTTCAGGGCTTAGTCCTAATCAACACTCAGCAGAGCCCTCAATAGCTTAGACACTTAGAGCCCCTTTAAAAGGTTGGTAGGGATTCCCTTCCACCCTCCAAGAGTCGAATTCTCGCAAACAAGACAGCCTACAAAAGAGATGATAAAAAATAAGAGGTGAACATCCCCAGAGTATATGCTGTGGGGAACACTGGGTGGGCAAGATCTCACACTAGCTCTAAGAAAAACAGCTTCAAATTCCCCTCTGGGCTTCAGGAATTTGTTCTCAAGGTCGGGGATGTCTGTCCTCCAGCTGTCAGAGAAGCAGCAAGAAGGCACTCTCCCAGAAAAGAGGATCCACAGACCAGAGAGGAGCAGTGCCACTAAAGTGTGAGACAAAACAGCATCAAGGTCTTGCTCCCAGGAGGCAAACAGCAACCCCAAAATTGTCTTTGCATCTGAACATTGCCTGCTTTACTTGGAAGTGACTTTACTCAGGAGTACATCTGTACAGAGGGACCAACAGAAATAAATCAGGTCATGCTGCTTCACGCACTTCCCATAAAACCTTGAAAGAGACATTTCAGTCTTTCCTTGCTTCAACTTCCCCTCTTGAAAAACAGGAATTAGCTGGTTTTCCTCTTACCTCCATGAATGCTCTATGATATAAACCAGGGACCAAGAGTGTCTATCAGCCGACTCAGAGCAAAAGCCAACACATAACATTCAACATACAGCAACCACTTCCAACAATGAAACAAGTGGTTGTGAAGGTACTACAGGTACGGCATCATGCCAGCAGGATAAGGGTGAAACAGCTGTGTAAAGCTTCCTAAACTGATCACACAGAGCTGATTATAGCTCAGAGGAACAACTCTCCAGGTCCACACAGGAACAAACCAGATCCAGAAGGACAAAAATCAACAAAGTCCTGCGCCAAGAAGAAATGCTCAAAAATTACATGACAGGATCCGGTGATGCCAGCTGGAAGAAAAAAATGGGAGCTAACAATACTCACAGTCTAACTTCATTCCTGGTTTGCAAACTAAGAACCAAGAGAAAAATAAAAAGAAAACAACAACAAAAAACCCCACACAAATAAATAAACAAACCACAAAATTAGTAAATAACCATAGATTTGGAAAAGACATCATCCTATCCTTACAGAGATTGAATATATAATAGAGAACATGTTAAACCACATTGCAATGTTAAATCACAAAACAATGATGGATTTGAGATCCATACAGTAAATTTCACACTAACTGGCATGCATCTCCACTACAGTGTAGATAGATGTACAGGGAAAGAAAGAAAATATCAGCTGCTGCTTTCTGCACTTCCAAGTTTAAGCCAGCAGCTGATGCTGTAAATTACTGCCAAGTCTCTTTCTAACAAGCCTGGCAGAGCAAGCATCTTTTCAGAGACATGAGCCAAGATAATCAGCATTCCTCCCGCAAGGAGTACAGGGCTCACAACACTTCTGCTGACACTTAAATATTCATGGCACAAGACCTCTGAAGTCACCTCTACAGCAGCACCTGCAGCTGCTGAAACATTCCCTGCTCACCTTCGCTGTTCGGTCCCGGGAGCCGCTGACAATGAGGCCACCTTGGAAGTCCACACAGTTCACCTCCTGCTCATGAGCAGAGAACTTGACGCTGTAGGAGCCATGGATCTTGTGAAGGACAATACTTCCATCTCTGAAAAACAAATCCACAGGCAGGGAAGTTGTATCCCTCGGACATGCACCTGCCACTGATGCTTTGGAGTACTACAAAAAGACAGGACTGGTCTCTGACAGCAGTTGAAATTCATGCAGCATTATTAACCCTCCACTCTTCACGTATCACCTGTTCTCTTGCAATTCCACATCTGGCCAGTTAAAGCCTGATCTGATGCACATGAAAATTTTCCTGGCTATCTTTCCACCTTTCACTTTGTGTTAAACTGCAGAAACTATAGCAAAGCAGCCATTCCCCCTCCTACTGCTATGAACTTGCCAGAATCCTGTCTGTATGCTGAATGGGTGGAGTAAGGGAACAACTGAGAGGACATTCTCACCCATGTCCAAGCCTCAGCTTTTCATTCATTTCAGAGCAGCCGAGCAGGGCGCTGTGCTTTGAATTAACTACACAGACATTTAGACCTTTTTCAATCAACACAGTTACAGGAATTTTAAATGCAAGCCTTCATTTTCACCTGAATTTTTGTCTACAGTTCACAGGGGAGAGTCCCACAATACCCAGGGCAGACAGTCATACTTATCTCCCCCAATTCTGTGCTTAACTGTTGCGTATATTTTTAAAGTTTTAGCTATTAATGAAAGTCCTGTCACTTTCTGTAACTGTAAAAAGCCAGTCAAATGCAAAATTAATTGGAGAAGTGTGGGTATGCTGGAAGGCTTGGCAGTTTTTCCCCTTTCCACAATTGTATCGGTGGGTCTAATGAATACACACTTGTCTCTAGAAAACTTTCTGCAGCATTGCAGTCCCAGCCAACCAGCAGTACTGATTATTAGAACA
This sequence comes from Hylia prasina, assembly GCA_013397195.1. NCBI lineage: Eukaryota > Metazoa > Chordata > Aves > Passeriformes > Sylviidae > Hylia > Hylia prasina. Next base: position 66,306 of record VYXD01015775.1, on the reverse strand, counting down.
GTCTAGCTATCCTGGATCTTGGAAAGAAATGAAATTTGCACAGCAGTCAGGTTCGCCTGATTAGTCAATCCCAATTCAACAATCCTGTGGACGTCAACACAAGTTTACGAGAGCAAAGGACACTTTTTAAGGTCAACTCAGCTCCTTCACTGCTGCAGGAGAAGCCTCTTCAGGCCAGAACCAAAACTGTAAGAGAGGAAGCAGCAGCAGCTGACCACAGCCAAGCGTGAGGACACTGCAAAGCAAAGCTGGCCCCTCTGCTCTGGGCTGGAGCTACACAGAATCTTTCCAATGTCAGAGGCAAAACCTTTGGGCTCCTTCGTTCATCCAACTTACCCCCCTCCACTGACAATGTGGGAGTTGACAAGAACAAAGCGACACACGTCCTCCTGGTGGCCAGAGAAGATGGCTTGAGGGTGACACTGCAAACCTGTCCCCTCTGCACAGAGGTGGTAGGCCTGGATGTTCTCTGCTTGAGACAGGTAGAGATACTCGCCATCCAGCTCCATCCAGGGCATCAAACTGCAAATAGACAGCAGGTTGGGGGCGTGCAGGAGTGGGGGGAAGAAAACAAAACAAAACAACCTCACATAGAAAAAGAAAAAAAATTCCATATGCAAACATATCAACAAAAACAAATGCTTGCTCAAGAAAAGTGAAGCTGGAGCAGCAGGACACATGCAAAAGCAGAGCTTAATATAGCAGCACAGCTACAAGTGAAGCTTCTCCAGCAACATAAAAAGCAGATTACATTGCTGGCATTTTTCTAACCAAGAGCTGAGGAAAAGGAAGCATGGAATCTCCAAAAGAGACGATGGCCAAAAGTCTAGTGAGTATAGATAGGAAATACTTAAGGGCCCCTGAACCTGCACATGAGCTCTGTACTTTTTAAGAAACTAGACTCTGGTGTTGGTGAGCTATGCCAAGCATTTCTCTGTTCCACACACCTCTAAGCAGGGGAGCATGCCACCAAAATACCACAGATCTTCCTACAGACAGAATGTCACCTGCCTCCTGCACTCTGAGGCTTTAAGGTCATCATACAGAGGAGGTATTTTTCTACATCCACACTTCTCCTGATGAGCTGTAAGCTGTAGAGCAAGCTCTTGATTTCTCTTGCCCATCTTTTAGAGGAGCCCCTACACTCTTTCTGCCCACTGCTTTATGTGGGACAACGTCAGGTTTGTACAGACAGGTTCCAAGCCAAGAGCAGTGGAGCCAAAAGAACTATTCCAAAGTACTTTGAAGATTGATGTAACATATGGAAAATATGCTTTACTTTCTGGGAGACCAAGAAGAGGAGAAGACACTCAAGCAACAATATCTGAATCAAGTCTGCCATCTCAAGAAGTTTATTTATTCTTGAAACAAAACCAAAGTGCAGAAGAAAATAGGCTACACTTAGGCAGTGAGATCATTGTGATATAGTGAGGCTAGATACAAAGACACATGGGACTCATGTCCTGTGGGCATGGATGTGTGAAATCGTCTCTGTTCTGCAGTCATTGCCAAGTGTACCAATGTCCATGGAAACACTGAGCAAATCCAGCGCCTCTCTACAGAGCAGCCTTTCAGTTTTCAAACTATTCAGGAACAAGTGGCTTTGAAAGCAGTGGGGCTTCTCATAGAAACCTGTCTCCCTCTTTTTTTTAGATCACTTATCCTCAGAGGTCATGATTTTCTGTGTCAGAGTCATTACACACAGCCGTACCTCCTAGCATCACAGTGAACAACTAGAAACAAGCAAGAGGACAAGTTTGCTCATGAGACAGAAGGTTCCTGCTTGCCTGTATTCACCTCCAGTAACAGGCTTTTAATCACATGGACAAAGTAGTTGAGTTTACAGTATTCATCTGGGACTTGATCATATACATGGAAAAAGTAAGAGGCATCTTTAGAGCAGGAGCTTTGGGTTTAGGCAGGCTTTGATTTCCCCTTCCTTCCTCCACTCCTACGCAGTCCTCCAAATCAAGTGAATATCCAGCTTACCTAGACTACAGCCAGTTTCTGTGGCTCTCCTTTTGCAGAAGTTTAGCTTTTTACCTTTTTCTATGGTTTTTTCATAAGGAGAAGTAACAAATCTGAAGCAAGACAAATGAAAATTAGGAGATGCCATTTGGATGGTGGCCTCATTGAATCAGTCTTTGCCTTTTCACTTGGGAAGCTGGTTTAGTAATGATCTCTAATAGCCACAGAGCCTGTCTTCACAGATGGTTGCAAGCACTTCAAAGGCAGGTATACAACCTGCACCAAAACCCACTCTGCTCATTACAGCTGTTCCCAGGACTTTAGACAAGAAGTAGCACATTATCCACCACTTCCACCTACACAGCACAAAAAGGCATGAAAGCTCAGTAGAAGGTCCCTGTTCTTCAGCAGCTAACAAACCACAGTCTTTCTCATTTTTCCTTCATCTGATGATGTGAAGGCTGAAAATTTAGATGTGCTGCTCAGACAAGAGACCTATTTTATGTTTTGCTTTGAAAGCCAAGTACACCTTTGCAAACAAGAATTTAACAGCAAGCTCCTATCATTAATGTCAAATATACTCTTTTTTTAGGTGAAGAAGCAAAAGGCAGATGAATGGCAATTAGCACTTTAGATTTGTACATCCAAATCGGGGTCCAGGATAAACCACGGGAGACAAACGAAGCATTTTGAGGGGACACCTAAGTCCACATCTGGGATCAAGGTGAGCTCATTGTGAGAGCAGGACAGAAGATTGCTCATGGTATACAGCAGTAGACATGAATGCAACAGTTAGAAATCTGTAGTAAAGGTTGCTAAATGTGACTAGAACTGTACAGATCAGAACAAAGACAAATTCAAATTACGAAGAAACTCCTGACACTTAGCATGAATCCTTAGGGCAAGGCAGCAACTCCAGTTACCCCACACCAAGGTAGCCAGCAACAGCCAAATTAAGCCAGCAACTATCACTTGTAAGACCCCACGGAGCACAAGGAGCAGGAAACATCTCATTTCAGGGCACAGGCACAAATCCGAGGCCCCACAGCAGTTGTCACATTACAAAGAAGAAGAGAAAGAAGCCACTTGCTTGCATTTCCATTTCAGGACTGTCTCCCTCCGGCAGCGTCCGTGCCTCCAGTTCTGAGATACCTTCACCCTTTCCTTCACTGGAATGCCAGCAGCTCTGCAGACAGAGGAGGAGAGATGAGATCAGCACGGACTGATGCCTTCTGGACAACAAATGCACTTGAGATAGCCACAGGTAAGCTCTCACCCTGGTTCCACAGTGATGAACCGACACATACTGATGGTGCCAGAGCCACACTACAGTGAGCACATTCATGAGAGCTGACAAGAAAGGAACACTGACAAGAGTAGAGGATTACCAGCAAAGAAAGCCACCTCTGATGATGACAAACCTTAAATATGATCAAGAATTGACCAAGTATACCGAATGCAGCACAGTTCAGACAAAAGGTAACCCAAACAAGATGACACAGAAAGAAACCACCAGAAGAACCAGAGATATAGGACATCACCCTTTTAATAGAGACTGACAAGAGCCATTTAAGAGAAGAACACCGCACAAGAACAGATGGAGGAAACACTAGTCAGGAGAACACTGAAACAAGAAGCCAGAGAGTGTCTATCCAGAAGGACTAGTAAAGAAACTGTTCCAGAGTCTCACCTGTCTTACAACCACATAACCAGATACAATAATCAGACATCAAGATGTGTTCACACCAAAGATAAAATACATTCATGTGTATAAACCATCCAATGCACACACTTTCCCCCAAGAAAAACTATCTTTTGCAGCAGCTCACCAAAGGACAGAGAATTCCATCATATCGCTTGAAAATTCTCTCTTTACAGTCAAACAAAGCTACTAAAGGGAGACTATAGCTCATATAGCTGTTGCTGGGTTACAAATCAAAGTTATTGGAATGAGCTGAGAAAAACCAAGATCAACACTCTTCAAGATGTGACAAAAAATAGGTACCACAGAGACTGAGGTCTCCTTAGAGTCTACATGAATACACCCAGTTCAAGCAGCTGTTCAACACCTGTTTTGTTTTCATGATCCAGAATTGATTAAAGACAGGAGGAAAGGCAGCTTTAGCTCCCATCTTTCCCATATCATAAATTTAATTATTCAATATCCTTGCTGGAGCTGCTTAGGTAGAAAGGATCAGAAAACTACAAAAAAGAAGAAACTCTGTAATTTATCCTTTGTAACTAGGGGTTATGAACCACTTAATAGACTACAAGAATTCATCCCATTTTCATGCATTCATGCATTTCTCAACAGCCACCACTCCCAGATGCATAGGGAGAAGGCAAGATCCTTGAGAGAGGGGAACTGGTGCCTCATCAGAATCAGTTTCCTCTTCCCATCCCTATAGTCTCTCCAATCCACTTCCCAAAAGTAGCATTTCTGGGTACTCTGTCATTTTTAAAACAAAGATTAGCTCCCTGTAAATAAACATCTCCTGTGGTTGTTAATGGGTGTAGGAATCTCTAACCTGGCCCTGGGGTCTGGCCAAATCCTTATTTTCCCAGCCTTCCTTCCATTGCCTCAGGCTCCTTTTTTTCTGCTCACCCTTCCCTCCTCTTTTCCATGCTTTCCGGCACTTAGTCACCGTTATAATTTGACTGCATTCCTGGGCACGAGACCCATTTTAAACAAAAACAGAAACCACATACAGAAAAGCTTTTCATCCTCTAGAAAGCTTTGCAACTTTACATTTATGATCAGTAGAGCTACACCAATTAAAACTGAATTTAGAAACCTACAGGCTCTTTATTTTTCATAGCCATTAAAAAAAAAAAAACAAACAAAAAAAACCCACCAAAATAGAGTTAGACTAGTCTGCAGGAAGAGGAATTCCTTTTTTAAAGGCAGCACTTGCAAGAGCTCATGAGGCCAGATAGTGTCTGAGATGAGGAATGCACAGGACTGAAAAGTCAGGTCAGGTCCACTCTCATCATTGCTTATTACTCTCCCAGACAGAGCTCAGGCTCTCCGCCTACATCCAATTCCATTCATTACTCCAAAACACTTCTCCTCCCTACACTCAACCCTCAGTTAAGTTCTCCCCACATACAGATTTTAAGTCACCAGCTTGCACAGTGATGGAAAACACACTCATGCCACATCCCCCTCCCAACACATGCTGGCCCAACCAGACATTCTGAGCTAAATGCATAAACCCTACTAAGACTAGATGTAATTTCCAAGGCTCTGAAAAAGGTGACTCCAAGGTCAAAAAGCAGCCTCCATCTTACCCTGTTGGTCCCTTTCCTATCAGGCCTTGACCCTCCTGCTGCTGAGAACAGAAGTTCTGAAGAGTCACAAGTTGGCTCAGCCCAGAGTCCCAGTTTACTATTGCAGTTACTCCTGTAACAGACACCTCGTTCTTTCCCACATATCAACAGTTCTTGTCTGGAGGGGATGAGGGTTGGGTGGAGAGACTGTATGGGGGAGGTCTGATAGGATTTGGGAGGGGGCTGGTGATGGTATTGTTTTGGATTTTTTTGTTTTACTCTAAATAGCTATATTTTTCATCCAGCATTCCTCCTCCATATAGCAACTGGATTCAGCTAATTTAAACACCTGAAAAGTATCCTCCTTTTCTATCCCATACATTTTATTTATTCAAAATAGATGCAAGAAAAGGGACAGAACATATGGAGAAAGATGATGTAGAAATTGGACTGTTACATCCCCCCCTCCACCCTTTGCCGATTATGGGGCAGCAAAGATTGAAGTGCAGTGTTGGTCAGAACCATTCGATCCCTTATACCACAAGTTAAATCGAGCCCAGTTATGGAATCCAGTGCTGAGATACAATTTGATCATTTGATTTGCTTCCTCAACAGCACCCCCAAAGAAATTCCCAGAATACATTAAAAAATGTGATGAATACCACTGCAATGTAGGAGAACAAGTCTCAAAGTTAAAAAGGGCATCACTATATAAACTTAGCAAATTGATGAAAAACTCCTTTTCTCCCCTAGAAGAGCCTATGTTGTTTCAGTCATGATCAAGACACTTTCCAACTTGCAAACTTTTAAGAATTTTTCCATGATGACCTGAGGCAATCACCAGACATCACACATCTGCACTGAGCAGATGACTTAACTAGGTACCTCTTACTTCAGCAACTCTGCTGAACATCCAAAGATTCAGGAGATTAAACCACCTTATGAAGCCAAATGCTACATAAAATGCCATGGAGGGAACACTATCCACTGGCCAATGAATACCTTGATCTTTCTTAGTACACAATACAGAAAAATACTAAGCCACATGATTAAAATTCAAGTACTCTGTGAAATCAAGATCTTGGCATTTGTGTTCCCAGAGAAGCCACCCAACAGTGAACTTCAAAACTGCTGAAGGCTGACTCACTGGGGAAGGACTGCTATTTTCAGCAGGACCTACAGAGGCCTGCATCAGAAATCAACTGAGGTACAGTTCAGCATCCTAAAAGGATGACAGGAAGCACAGGATGAAGGAACCAGTGAACACTGATTATGAAAACACAATGAAATTCAAGCAAAATATTCTTAAAGCCCTTTAGAGTGCATAATTTTACACCTCTGCTAGGGCACCACATTTATCAATACTTGATAAAGTTACATTACTCAGGACATACAAGGCTCTCTTTGTTATTATCTATTTATCACCAAAAAGCACTCTATCAGGATCCCAAATCTTAGTGCAATACATCCTTCCAATTGCATGCACTCCTGATGGAGGCTCCCTTCACAAAGATTGTTATACTAAGAAAGAGAAGGTGAACATTTCTTACAGCCTGAGAGAGAGCTCCAAGACAAAAGTCATCCCAAGCAACCTGTTATAAAGGATTTCTCATTTCCCCCTTCCTACCTCTCCCCACCCTACAAAAAAAAGCTACAAGTATTTTGCTCAAATTATGAATTTCCTCTCTTTCTTGGCAGAGTTACCAAAAGAAATGTAATATTCCTTCTGGAGCCCTCTTCCCAGCTGCTGAAGTAAGAGACTGGAACTGTCCCCACAAAGCACCACTGACCCAGGTGACCTCAGGTACCAAGGCAGTTGCTGGCCTGGGCCCCAAAAGAAAGCAACGAAAGAATCACTCAGCCACGGCACATCACCTCCTAAAGCTTCAACCTCCAACAGATCTTGCCTTCAATGATCCCCTCCCCATCCCTTCCCCATCCTTTGCCACCAGAAATGGTATTTCTGCAACAGCAAGAGCTTCTGTGCTGTACTCCATCCCAGGGAGATTTCTGCTGGCTGTCTACAATTTCAGCATGTGCTAAAACAGTGATGCCTGCAACAACATAGACCGTGTTACAGAAGATAACACCAACATGTCATACCGTGTATTTTCCCAGCTGCATGGGGCACCCTAACCCACCAAAGTCCTTCATGTTTTGCTACATTTTAAGTACTGAATAGCTCATCTGGAAATGCAAGTCTGCAGAGACCTGCTGAGACTGAATTTATTCTGTGGACAAAATCTGCTGTCTGCATAAAAGCTGTCACCAGCCTGCCTGAGGCCTGACTGGAAGGGTCATACAGAGAACAAACAGGTCACAGTGGCTAAGCCCCACTATCAACCTTGGCCCTGTGGCAAGGCTGGCTAACACAAGGACCAACTGCACTTATTTGTGTAGTCTGGACACACCTGTTGAGTGGCAGGGTCTCAATGCAGTTACAAGTCATGGGCCACCAACAGCCAGCTGAGAGGGAAAAGCTATTTATGTCAGGAGCCCCTGTTGCTGTCCTCAACAAGTCAGCTAGCTTTCAAAATGTCTCCTCCAGGACAAAAATTCCAACTGAATTCCTTTAGCACATGACCCTTATTTAGCCTACTGCCCTCTTCAGCCTGTCCTCTGTGTTTCCCTCTCCCCCCTGGACCTGGGTTCAAATAACTCCGAGATGGAAGAGAGCTCTGCTGACTGTTCCTCACTGTTCCTTGCTTCCTCTGCTGTGTCTGTGCCATCTCAGATGTTACCAGGTTGTCAACTGCTCCACCAAACAGCTCTTGTGAACAAGTCACCTCATGAAGAAACCAGAGGCTGTCATAATACCCAGAGGTGCAAACAAATTTCGGTGCACACAGCAAGGACACACATTTTCACAAAGGCTTCCCAAAAAAAACCACCACAAGACTGAGCCAGGCCATTCTGCCATGAGATGCCCTCTCCCTTACAAGTGACTGCAATGAGATATTGGCTAGAAACTCCAACCAGGGTTTGGACTCTCTCAAGGAGTTGTGTAGGCTTTTTGGAGACGAAATCTGGGTTTCTTCATAAAATGCACTGCCCTGGAAAGCTTATGAGAAAACCTGAAGCTGCTGAAGAGGTGTCATGTATATTCTCATTTGAAAGACTAGATTGTCAGGGTAGCACTCGGATAGAATGAAATAACCCAACATGGGTAACAGCAACAAACAAAACACATATTCTGAGCCCTGAACTACATAAAATTCTTCATCCTCTTTGAACTTGTGAAGATCTTAAGGGAAGGTAGGCAGGCCTCAAAGAACTCTTACAAACAACTTCACATTCCCAGAAAAAGCAGCAGTTTCAGCGTTGTGGAGCTGTCCTGGCAGATTTGTCCTGCTCAGCATTACCAGTTTAAGACAGAGTAAGAATAAATGTAACAGCAGTTTATAAAAACCACTGGCTTTTCCCACACAAAGCAAGAGCTGCATTCCCTCTTCCAAACTTTTTCTGTTACTGCAATATTCGCCCCAGAGTACTCCCCTCTGTATCATCTGCACCAGTTCATTACCTTCTTCATTTCTGTCTTAAAGTAATGAAACTTTGTTTTTAAAAGAAGTTTTAAAAGATGAAGGAAACTGAAGCAGCTTTACAAGCATTCACACTCCCTCCCCCTCCAGCGCTGAAGGCTGAGGTCTCCCATGATTGCTGCAGTTTGCATTTGGATTTGACTTGCCCAGATTGGCCATTTCCTGCTCCTGTAGGTGTACACATTTTTTCCAAGATCTGGAGAAAACACAGCTTTTATTAACTCAAAATGCTTACACAAGCTCTTAAATAATCATAGATGATAAATCTGTCCATTAATGAATCTGCTTCTCTGAACTGGAGAATATACCATGATCCTAGTGGGCAAGGCAGAACAGGAGACAGGCAAAGAGAAAACATGCAGTAGAACATTTCTATATTTTGACATCTATTAATACATTACAAAGAGCAAATTGTCAAGCTATTTAGGTTCCAACTTTTAAGCTGCCCTCTAAAATTCCTTTGTAACAAAGAGGAAATAAGTTTAGCCCAGCTGCAACTTTATTCCTTTCTTCCATGCCTTAAATAAAGAATCACCTTGCAATGAGCTCTTTGCTTCTCCGATTTCTACAGTCCAAGGTGGTCCAGCAGGCAGGCCCTGCATAAAGGCTTAAAGCACCCTCTGCTATTCCTGGCTCTGACACTGACCTGCTGCACAGAGGGCAGCTTGGTTGACATCTCCCTGCCTCTCCTTCCCATCCAGCCCTTGTTTATCCTGGCTATTTAGGCAGCAAGCTCGTCAGGGCAGAGACTGCTCTTGCTGGGCCTGTACAACAGCTGGCAAAACAGACACAGACTATAGGACACAACTGTAGTATCACTATATCACCATAACCCCCAAAGGCTTTGTGTTACTACTCAGCAACACTGTAGCTGCAGAAAGTGTTGTTAAGCTTTAACTTTTCTGTAATGTGCTGCCACGCATTTTTGAAACGAAAAATTCTCCTTTCAGCTTATGTCGTGAAGACATGGCTCAACTTTTACTTCAGCTGCTCCTATGACTGAGGAAAGAAAAAAATCTTAGCATAGGAACTCTACTTTCACCATCCTCATCACACGGTCTTGTAGCAGTACAGGTCTATACATAAAATTAACTTATCTATACAGAAAGAGTGACAACCTGATTTGGAGAGACTCACAGCTCAGATGCCGAGAAGCACCTTTAGATCCATCTAAAGCCACTCTGTACTTCCATAATAATGACACAATATTCTATTGAACATTTAGTTACTGCTGACTCAACAAAGAAACAGCATATTTTTAACACTGAAAATGTGCTTTAAGAACCCTTCCAGGTCAGCCCCTACCATCCCTAACAGTGACTGAGGTGGATATGAACCCAGTGACTCCCCTCTGCCAAAGGAATGAATTGTACAGATACATCCATCAAAGCAAACTTCTTTCTTCTCCTGCAAGCGCACAACTGAATCCATGTCTTAAACCCTTAACTTGGCTTACATCTGTGGCTCCCATTTGGCTGAATCTACCAGAAACAGAAAATATGAGATGTTGTCAATGTTGCAAATATGCCTTTCAGCATAACAGCTAGTGTCTGGGATTAAGTCCACAACTTCTTTGACATCATTAGCAACTTAATTTAATATCATTTAAGCACAAGCATGTGTCTAGATACAACCACAGCTGGCAATTTTTAAAAGTATGTAGCCGAGATGAAAATATTAAAAATTAGANTGCTACTAATAGCTAGGGGTTTGCAACCAGTTTCTTACCAATCTTACCTCTTCCCTGTTTTGGCAGAAAGAAGTCTTATAAGCAAGCTGACTGTGCAAACTGTTTTTTCACATACAGGATAAAGCTTGCTCCTTCTGATCCTTGTTACAATTATCTAAGATATACCCAACAGAAACAAAATTTTAAAGAAATAGTGTCATTTCCAAGTTAATCAGCTTTTTAAAATGGGAAAGTGAGGGCAGGGGTTAAGTTTCACAGCTACCTCCTTTAGGCTCAAATTTATTGCTATTTACAAAGCATTAACAGATGGCTTATCAAAAGCCACTTAACAGCAGAAATAATCAAATTATTCTGAGATAGATTTTTGTTTTAAACTGTAAATACTCCCTAGACTAGTTTTTAACTAGTCCAGCCTCCCAGGGACCATCAGTTTAAGACCTAATGTGAGAGCCATGCATGTTATTTCATTAAGTAGATTAACAATAAACAGTTCCTGCCTTTGCTTCCTCAATTGCATACAGTATTGCACAGAAACCTCTTAAAAGCAAAAACTAGTGTTCATCTCATGCAACATTAGCCAGAACATGCAGCAGAAGCTTCAGCTCCACAGTGACTCAAAGCCAAGCTTGACAAACTCAAGAGTTATTCCATATCGCTAAGAAAGCACAGTTATCAACAAGGACCAGCTATCCATCATCTTCATCACCATTCTGTTTACACAGTAATATTTTAGCCTAAATACCTACTCAGCTCAAATTTAACCTTCAATGAGCACTCTACCAGGTTCCTACTTAGAATTGCTATTATGAAGGACGGTGTGCCCAGAAGCTTGCCTAAACTCCCTTCCCAACTTGTATTGATTACTCAAACAAAATACAGTATCTCTTTGCAAGTCTTACTCCCTCAATTGCAAGAGCAGCAATCTGGGAGATTGCTCTTGATACTGGAGACACGCAGGAGGAGCAAGTGCTACGGAAGAGACATGGCTAGTTAAAACCCTTGAGCTGCCACAGAGACTATTAAACTCTTCCTCAGCTAAGTACAAATTTTACAGCTGTACAACTCAACACATACAGCCATACTGGTTCTTCTGCAGATGTTCAGATATCCAGACCTCTTGGTTCTGCAATATGCCCTTGCCTTTTATCTGTTGCCAAACTGTCTACCCTACTGGGGTAAAACTCCTGCAACTGCACCCAGATGCTGGATCTCCACCCCAGGAAAACAAGTGTTTGTTTTTCAGGTATTCTCCATAGGATTTGGTACACTATTTCAAGGAACTGGAGACTGTCTGAGCCTTCTATGAAGTTAAAAGTAATTAAAGGAATCATCCTCCAGATATATCTCAAGGTTTCTTCATAACCACTTGTAATGTAACTTGGTGTCTTGCCTGTGATTGAACTCCCCAGGACCAAGGAAGTACTGACCAATGCTAAAAGCAGCTCTCAGTACTGGAGTTGTTTGAGGAAAACGTGAAAATAGGACACAGCACAAAAGTATATCCTAGAATTACTAAAAAAAACCCCTGTTCACAGCAAATCTAGCAGCACTGAAATCCCTGTGAGCTCATGATACTCAAGCAGCCTTCCCTTCTCTGAAACCCTCTGACCTAGCAAATCCCTTTTGTAGCTGTTTATAGACCTGCATTCCTCTGCAGGAGGAAGTGGTGGTCCTTACACACACTGCACCTGCTCTGCTGTACACCTGATCCCCCCTGCAACTGAAGGAGCAGAGTATCACCTTATTCTTAATGAAAAATACAGAACTTCATTTCCTCAGGAGACAAAATCATATATCACAGTAGACAAGAGTCCAACGCACAGCCATTCCACAGTGCTTATTCCTGCTGGCTTCCAAGGGAACTATGCTTAACTTCCAACCTCTGAACACCCAGCAGGTTGAAGTGCTGGCCTGAAAACCCAACACGAGGATTTTCAGCACCACCAAATTTCTGCTGCTGCCAGCAGAAGCCATATTTGTTTCTCTAAAGTCTATGCATTGATGATACAGCAACATCAGACAGCAAAATAAGGGTAAAAACCTGCCATCCCTCCTTTTGAATCATGTCACCACAGTGTTTATGGAAACAACACTGAGTCACTGAAAGGCAAACAAGATCCATGCTGGCAGCTAAGAAGCCATAGGAAGGGATTTGCAGATCCTAAGAACACAAACTTCTCTTGGGATCCTTAAATGAGGAAGGAAAGCCCACTTTGTGAGGTTGCCTCCAAGTGGCATTTGGTATACAGCCAAATTTGAGAGATGAAAGGCAAACTCTGGATCCTCACCAACCACTGCCAAGGCCCAAGTCCCAAAGGCACTTTGTCTAGAAAGATGCTGGTGTCATACATACTGCAAAGCCCAGAGAGCTTGACCCTATTCCTAACCTATGTTGTGCTGTTGAACTGGGGGAAAAATAAAGACCCCAGGAAAAAAAAAACTCAAACAATTCCTATTCACAAAATTTGAAAACCCAGAAGCCATGAAAAGTCCAGGAGTCACTTTCTCTGTGCCAGACATCACTATTTACACCAGCAAGTTGCTCTCTGAGAACCTAATACACATGTCCTCCTGGGAGCCCACAAAAGCGTTCACCTAAGAATGCACTAAGCCCACTCTCCAGCCTTTTCCCAAGATGATGTCCCAGGCCTTGCTCCCTTGCAGCTTCTTCTCCGAGGTGTTTTCAAGACCATGGCAGGGATCACTGCTCAGAAGTGGGGAGGGTGTGTGGGCATACAGGATCCACGCTGGCTGCACACAGCAGCTCTGTCCATCTCCTTGTGCTCCAACCTGCCCTAGCCTGACACCCCTAAAGCCTCAGTGTTTGGGGGTCTGAGGACCAAGAAGATCACAAACTCACAGAATTATGAGGGGTGGAAAAGACCTCTGAATATACCCTAGTCCACCCTCTCTGCCAAGGCAGGGTGACCAAAAGCCGGTTACCCAGCCATGAGTCCAGGTGGGTTTTGAATGTCTCCAGAGGAAGGCTACATGCCCTCCCTCGGCAGCCCATTCCAGCGTTTTGGCACCCTCAGCATGAAGTTCTTCCTCACAGTGAGGTGAAACTTGGTTTTAGCTTATGGACATTGCTATTCATCCTGTTGCTGGCACCTGCCTTTGAGATACTTATATGCATTGATTAGACCCTTCTCAGTCATCTCTAGACTGAACAGGCCCGGCTCCCACAGTCTCTCCCCACAGGAGTGACTGGGGGAAGTCTATATCTTCCAGATAAGTCTAATATCTTCCAGACCCCTCATCACTCTTCGTGGCCTCTGCTGGACCCTCACCCATAGCTCCTTGTCTTTCTTGTATTGAGGAGGCCAGAACTGGACACAGTTCTCCAGACGTGGAGAGGGCCTCACGCTCCAGCACTCCCGCGGGGCCTGACACTGAGACACCCCGCGAAGCCCCCGCCATCCTAGGCCGCTCCCTCGCGGGGACAACAAGCGCCTCCCCCAACTCCTCTGGGCAGCGCCGGGGCTGGGCCCTGCCACCCCGGGGTGCGCCATCGGCGGCTCCCGCCCAGGGAGGCCCTTCCTGTGCCCTCGCCGCCCCTCCTGGCGCAGGGAAAGGGCGGCGCAACCGCGCTGCGGGAATGGCCCCGCGTCCCCCGCCCCTCGCGGCCCAGCGG
>VYXD01015775.1:25860-52012 GCA_013397195.1 Hylia prasina | reverse complement strand
ATCGCGGCTGCTGAGGAAGCGCAGGCGGCGGCAGACCTGGGCCAGGCGGCCCAAGGCCTGCGCGTCCAGGTAGGAGCAGATGAGGAGCAGCAGCTCCTCAGGTAAGGCCCAGAGCGGGGAGGGGGGGGAGGCGGCCCGGGATCCCCCCTCCGCCTGGGGGGATCGAGGGCTGCCCTTCCTCCCCATGGAGCAGCAGCTCCCGCCCCTCCTCCCCGGGAGCCGGAGCTGCTGCTGCCCGGGGGAGGCCAAGCCATGGACGGGGCAGCCGCTCCCCAGTCACATGGGGCAGGAGCCGCTGCCTGTCACTGCCCCCTCCGGGGGAGGAGGCGGCTGCCGGGACCGGAGGGGGCACGGGCCGCCGAGCCCACCCTCGTTAGCGGATTAATTCATTAACGGGAGCCGCTGGGACTCCCCCTGTGCCACTTGCCCTCCCCCACACCCCCTCTCCACGCAACGACCGGCTCAGGGGTCTGTATCTTCCGATCTGGGATTAGCAACGTCACCTGATCCGAGTATGCATTAATAACGTAATCAATTAATGGTGGGGATGGTGATCCCAGGTAATCAGAACATCTGCCTCGCCACCTGGAGCAACACCAGCTAGGTACTGCGCCCCTGCAAAGGAAGTTGAACAGCAAGGTGATTAATGCTCATTAATTATCCTTGACCAGGGTCAGGAGTGCCTGTCACCCACGAAGTGACAGCAGGGGTCATCTGGCGCTGCACAGCAGTTTTCAACACTCCCAGATTCCTGTGATACATAAAAGAAAGGGTCTTCCCCACGTAAGAGCAGGCCTTGACACAATGGATTTAGGGCTGGCTTTTCACCAGCATCCTTCCTTGCAGTTCCCTCCTCCAGAGCTCCACAGAGTGGGGTCTGAAAAGTGCTCACGGTTCACACGTGTGTGTACACATACACAAGCACACCACCTCCAAAGAACAGTTCATAATAACTGAGTCATTGTTGCCATCCACAGGAGCCTGGAGTACTGACAACGCAGAAGGATTCTGGTCCAAAATGGCAAAGTAGCTCTCCACAGACCGTAGAGCAGGAAAATATGAGTCTAGTGTTGTGCTATTCTTTCTTATAGTACTTTCCACTCTACAGAAGCCTGAAATGCTGGGGAAATTTCTCCCTCAGAATAAAAAAAAATAGATAAATTGTAAGTTCATAATCTGCCTAGAATGCTTTGAACAGGTATCACTTAGCCACCACAATCTACATCTCATTTTGCAGGGTGGAGTAGGATAATAAATTTCAGCATATAATGAGGTTACCACAGCCTACAGGCCATTTGACAGTACTTGCATCCTATTCCAGAAGGTCATCTTGTCTGTCTAATCTCAAGCTCCCAAATACTCCTATGAATAAATCACCAGGTCTGGAAGCCTTGTATTTTAGAGGTTCAGAACTCCTGGATAAGGAGCTCTCTGGTCCATTTACACTGGTCCATTTAATATACCATGGAAGTCAGGGAAGTTTCAGAAGGCATCAAATTTTTTTTATCAGCATTTTTCAGGAGTGACATCTAAAGTAATTAAAAATTTCTTAACCTGAGTTTGAGCTCAGGTGAAATAACAGCAAATCTAGTACAGGACTTAAGTAGCCAGCTGAAAGGGAGGTAATACAACAAATTTTGTTTAGGATTATGGAAACTTTTTATGAATGCAGTTTTATGTCAATTTCATATCTTTCTGATGATAGGAAACTTGGGTCTTTATGTAACAGACTACAGTAGTGTCTGAAACATTAAAATTATTAAAAGCAGAGTGACTTGTCTGTCTTAAAATCATTACTGTAAAGACCTACTTATTATCAAGTTGGTCTTTCTCTAGTAGGATCCCAGAGAGTCTGCTTATGCACCCTACACTATTTAATATTTTTACTAAGAATCTGAAAAAAATCTAAAATCCTTCTTAGCAAAGTTTTATAGGAAGCACAGAGCGTGGGGCAGGAGGCAAAGGATGCTTATGGCTGCATAGCCCTAAGTTAAGTTTAGGCATAATCACATCATATGTATTTCAGTCAAGCCAAATGTAAAGTCTCACATCTAGGAACAAAGAATGTAGGTCACACTGAAAGGATGTAACTCTATCCTGCAAAGCTGCAATTCCGTAAAGACTTCATTAAGATGAATAATCAGCTGAACGTGAGCTCCTTCTGCAGTGCTGTGACCAAAGGGCTAGTGCTGTCCTGGGAAAAAAACAAGAGCTGGGAGTTCTTTTACCTCTGGTTTTGACTCTGTTGTGACTGTTTTGGAAATAATTTGTCCAGACAACACTTCAAGAAGGATGTTTTAAAACTAGAGGGGTTTCAAAGAAGACTAGTAAAGAATGATTACAGAACTGTCAAACATGTTTTGTAAGACCCAAAGAGCTCAATCTATTTTAGCTTTCTAAAGAGAAGGTTAAGGTGTGAGGTGATCATACCTTATGAGCACTGAAACAGGAAGAAAATCTGGATCTTCCATTTAAAAGACAAAGAGATAAAATCTCTTGACAGAAGGTGATGGGAAACAAGTTCATGAATAAAGTGTGCTTTTGTGGTGACTAAAATCAACTGTTGAAACAGCTTACCAAGATTTATGGTAGATTCACCGTTACTGGATTTATAAAAAACAATACCAGTTGGGTTTAGTTTCAGTTTTTTCCTTAGAGGGAGAAAGACAGAGATAGGCTTGACCACAACTGCTAAAACTTAACTAGGAATTGACCTGGAGAGTCCTAACTAAGGATATCAGACCAAGACAGTCCAAGGGGTCTCTGTTAGTCTTAGGCTTTCTTACTTTACAGAGGCACCATGTGCATAGTGCCTGTCTCTCTGCGCTGTGTGGCACCCAAATTCCAGTGGACAGTCTCCAGCCTGTGGCTGTGCTGCTTTACCAAGGAACACGACTTGGTGCAGACCAGAAGGAGCCTGGGTGCAAAGCAACACGTGCAGTGTGACCCTCTGGGATACCAGGTCCAGGGGGTATAAACAACTATGAAATATTTGGTTAAGATGGGTGTTTATACCCAGTAATCTTGGAGCAGGTCACCTGTGCTCCAAGCAGGGGACATAGAGCAGTGTGAAGAAAACAATTACAATACACAGCTCTTAAATGTGGCATTGTTTTCAAGTATGGATAATTGTCTTACAACATAGTAACAATAGTAATTTTTTGCCCAAAATGTAGATGTCATCCATTACTTTCTCTGGGTTCTTTTTTAAGAGAAATATACCCCCAGCTGCATACCCTTGCACATACTTCCTCAGGCATGGTTTTGGATACTGCCTGTTGCAGAGGTGTCAAAGCTGTGCATTGAAGACTAAGAACTCCATGGCCTTAGTCTTCACAATAATGCCAAAGTAAATGCATATGTAGGTGTCTGGAGGAGCAAGAACCAAGGAAGGTTCTGAACCATTCCTAAAACTGTATGTGTAGCATGATCATTTCCACTGCATTGTTCACACTCTAATAAAGGACTCAAAGCAGGTGCTCAGTGCAGTGTAAGCATAATAATGTATCTTTTCCAAATCTTGCCACATCAAGTTTGCACTTTTTTTCTTGGCTCATGGCCACTCTGAACCTATAGAGAAGGGGGTAGGGTTCAGTGCTGAACTAGCAGACCATTCTAACATCATGGCTTGCAGGGTTTGTAAACTAAAAATCAGGGGGCTTATATCTACAAAGCCTTAACAGCATAAGTCAATGAAATCCAGCTTGGAGAAACACCATTTGAATACCTGCCTGTCATTTTTTTTCTATCTTCAAGGGGTTTTATTATTTGCAGTGCCCTCAAATACACCTTTCCAGCTAAAGACACATTCATGTGGACAGCTCTTTGTTTTGTTTTTCCTTCCAACCAATGCTTTTGTGTGTATTTCTGAAACTTAAGACACCTCCTCTGCTACTACAGTACTTATCTGTAACACCATCGCTTTGAGGGATTAAAGCAGGTTACTTGTTACACACTTAGATCAAGAGTTATCTGAGTAGAAAGTCTATCCCGTTAGGGTTGGCGGAATCTGTTTTTGATCTTGAGTTGTTTTGATTTTCTCTAAGAGCAAGTAACATGTTATTTTAACTTCTGAATAAGGTGTGCTACCTGACTGTGTCTCTTCTGTTTGGCAGAAAGGATTAGAAACCTCCACAGAACTTGCACTCTATTAAAGCAGAGTGCTCACCATTGAGAACCAGGGAGCTGAATTGTTTTCAGATTATATGTGTGTGTGTGTCTTTCCCACATCAAAGACTTTGATGGAAGCTGTTCACGCTATTGTCAGGAATGCAGGGATTGGCACAAAGGTGATTAGCAAAATTGCTTTTTTGTAGGAGAAGCACAAAAATTATCAAAGGATTAAAGAGGATAAAATTGAAAGGTTATGCTGAATTTGGGGGCAAATTTTCTGCTTTTAAATTTTCTCCCAAATGATACATATTGATTTGGTTTTACTTATAAAATATTTGCCAGAAGAAACCAGGATTAGAAGCTGTTTCATATCGGTTCTGTTAAGGGGAGATGAAATTTTTCCCCTTAAAAATATTCTCAACAGACCCTATTTCAAACCCCATCCACAAGGGGCTTTTGATGAGTACTCAGGGCACACAGCTAGCAGCCAGCTCTACAATGTTCTTAACAGCCAGAGGATTGGGACCTTTAGTCATGATTATGCTGAAAATTATGATAACAAACAACTTCATAAATCAGTTGCTTATCAGTGATGCTGTTTGTTTACTTTTCTCACTACACTCTGCTGACAAAGGTACTAAACTGAGGGGGTCACTTTCATTATTTACTGGCTAGGCACATGCAATGCTTTTTGATCAAGCAGCTGAGCTTGAAGGGTTTGGGAAAAAATGGCAATAAAAAGGGATTCTCAAATATTTTAGTGTATCAAAATGAACAGAGCCTTCCAGAATCTTTCTTGCTTGGCAAAACTGCAGTGCAATAAAAAAATATATCACCTCCCATAGCCAGCAGAAATGTCTCATCTTGCTGGTTCAGACTCTGTTTATTGTGCATTTTATTTTGAACAGTCCTCTACTACTTGCTAAGTACAAGCCATATACCTATTTCTTCTCTTTGCATTTTGAGTTTTGTTTGTTTGTTTTACTAATCTGTTCTTCCCAGGAAGTCACCCAGAATATATTATTTGTTTTAAACCTCATTTATCAAAGTATTATCTAAAGCATCTGTTCAGAAAATGTTCATTTTAACTGTTTTCCCAACAATGACCTTCTTCCTCCCCCCCAGGCCACATCAAGTTGTCATTCACCAGACAGCTGTGGAATTTGGAATCATTCCTTTTAAATGCTTTACAATTCCAAATGGTAGATTTCTAATGGCACAATATGATTGCCACAAAGATCTTTAAATTTCCCAATCCTCCAGGCTTCAAAGGCTGGACCGTCCTTGATCTCCTGAAGGAATGCTTTTGAATCTTGTTCTTTTATAGGGGCTACCTATGAAGATATTTTAGGGGCTTTTTCCTTTTGTACTTAAAACCTGAGGAACGAAACATTCAAATACTGCTGGCTTTTTTGGGAGTGAGATCAAGACATACAAAGTTGTTTCTAGGGATTCTCAGCTCAGTTTTTATTAATTCCACAGGTAGTTCCAAGACTTTTTGGAATATTTATAAAGCAATATAAATATCTTTGGTGTAGCAGTGACTGTGATACTGTTTTATCCTGCATTTTCCTTCCACCTGCATGGGTACATTGTGCAGTTCCTCACCTGCCATGAGCAAGTCTGACAGTGCCCTGACTCATCCTGTGCCCATGGGTACAGAGGGGTTCATTGCTCTTGGAGTGTCACTTAAAAGGTAATAATTTGTTTAGGAAAAACAAACCTAGTCCTACAAATAGTTTTGGGTCTACCTTGACCAGGCAACCAAGACAGAGCCTAATTACTTGCAACAACTACAAATATGCAAAATTATTAGAGTCTTAGACTTACTTCTCTCTTTTTCCACAGTGAGAGGAAACATTTCACTAATTATCCTTTCATGCACAGTAGGATTTCTCAGTCAGGAAGCTGACATTTTTTATTTCTTGCTGGTTAATTCTATTTCTTATTACTGAAACACAGAATTCATTAATTTGAAGTTAAGAGACTTACAATGCAGCAACAGGAATCTGGCTGGTGCTAGAAACAGCCTTTGTTTCTATTCAGTTCAGCTTATGCCAACCCATAAGGCAGGTTTTGCCCTCTCTCCTCTTACAAATGAAGCACACATATATATAAAAAAATGAAGGACAATATCCCACTGTCCACACACAGTGGGTCCTAGTCCTGCAGCAAAGCACCACACTTGTGTACAGTCCCAGTGCACAGATTTATGATAGATTTGGGGTCTCCAGCTGTACCCACCTTGGGAAAAGCACTGTCCTTTCTGTGCTCCTACAGCACGTCACACCACATGATCTCTGCTGTGATTGAACCTCTCAGGTATTGTTATAAGGAGCAATTAATGCTTTGTCACTGCAGTAAGTGTATGTTTAGATACCCCGTACTGGTAGTGCACGTGATTTTTAAATAGTCCACAGCCTAACCTCAGGTTTTGTGATGACAATAACAAACTGCAGGAACCACTGATTACTAACCCAGTTTATGGGTCAGGGAACAGGCCTTAGATCCTCATTTACCCAGTTTCTTATGATCATGTAAGCCCCCACTCTCTAAGACTATTTTTATTTGTTTGTTTAGATCAGTTTAAAAAAAAAATCCCAGGTTCCAAAATAGAGAATGTTTTCCTTTGGAACTGGAAGCAAACACACTTGATGGCTTTAACATCTGTTAGACAATGCGTGGTTGGGTGGTGGGCACCTCACACAGTTTTGTAACAAACACGTGCATACAGCGTGTCAGATTATAAATCCAAGAATAAAGAGTCATTAAAACCTCCCTTCTCTAGCCCACCTGCCATGAAAATAGCTTTTCACTCTATCTATTTAAACTGAAAATTGGTTATTCGAAAGAAAAATGCCAACATTCCAGGGATTCTAGTCAAAATCTCCCCCTCCAGTAAAGGAGGTCTGTCAATTGAACATGGATTGATCCATTGTCTGTCTCCCATCAGGACCCACAAGCCACCCCATGCACATATGCTTCTATTCTGGCTTGAAACAGAGACCTCACAGTCCCAGGCCATCACAGTAACATTTACATCTGTCAGGGGCTTGGTCTGAAACTGCACAATTCTCAAGTACCTTTCTGGTTTTGCAGCCTGTTAGCACGTGGTGCAGGTTTTGGGTGCAGATTCAAGTGAGATTAGCTTGCTATCCAGCAGAGCATGAGCCTTCTCAGCTCCACCACCAGCACAAACTTTCTTGCTCTTGGAAGGGAAAAAAGGAGAAAGATACACTTGCACACTGGATTAACTCTTATTGGAATTCACTTGACTGCCATGAGTGCTAAATTTTGTCCTGTCCTTTCTCTTTTCCTCCAGTTTGCAGTGGACTTACCATTGTCAGTATGCCTGAATTATTAGTAGCAATATATTGAAATGCATCTCAAGTACAAAACATTCAGGTTGGGCAAGATGTCCATGCCCCTGCAGAGGAGAAAAGGCTTCTGATTAACAGACATAGGTTGTGACTCTTGAAAACTGAATTTACTAGTATGGTGAAGCCTGACAAATCACAGTGCTTCTTACAGATTATTCTCCCCACCTGTAATTCTTCATCTATTTAGCCATTGTGAGCCTTTAACACACTCCGAGCCTAATAACTGCATTAGCAATGCCAGGAAGAAAACAGCTTTCTAAGGCGTGTAAAGCCCACAGCACTTTTTCCCTTTTGGTTATGTCTTTTTCCATGCAGACACATACAAATGTGCCTCTTTTTTCCAGCATGAATCTCTGTACAAGGAGCCAGTGAAGCCATCTGCTTGCTTATTTCTGTTGCCCCTCTGAAGTGTAGGGCCCATTTGCTGTGTGGATGCCCTGGCAGGTGTTTGGATGTGCAGGTGTGTGCACAGGCAAAGTCCTGAGCACAAGCACAAAGATTCAAATATCAGGACCTTTCAGCCTGAACCTGACACTCCCACTTTAAAACCAGAGATGTGGACATCAAAGTTTTCCACTCCCCAAAAGGAAAGGACTATTTTACACCCTTCCAAACGATGTCTCTCATCTCTCTGCTTTTCCTACAGCCTTCTCTCTCTCTCTCTCTCTCACATACACACTTTTTCTAATACCATCCCTCCCTCTCCACTTCAAACCATGGGAAAAAACTAGGAAAAGAAGCTTGCCGACTAAGGGACCGTTTCACTGCATTGTGTTTTCCAGCTAGACCTGAACAGACTGAAATCAATTCAGCTCTCTCTTGCTCGCTCTTTCCCTCCCTCTCCCATGTCTTTTTTTGTTTCTTTTAGATCGTGCTCTCTGCCTTAAGAAAGCCGGGTTTAGTTATATCCATCCCCATAGCAATCAAGTGACCAGTGTTTTTTTATTGCTTGTAAAAACACAGTATCTTTTTCATGGGAGTCAGGTTCTCCTTTGGTTTGAAATGCCCAGTGAGCAGTGGCAACAACCTGCAGAATCTTTGATCAATTCTCACATATCCATTTGAAGTATCTTTAGTAGACCCATCAAAAGAAAGGGGCTTGGTAATTAATATTTTAATAGAGTGTACCAGCCTCTCACTGTGTTATTGGCAAGAGACCTAATTTAACAGGAGCACACAGAAATACCTCTGTCTGATCTGAATTGCTACGTGCTCTAAAAAATATACGTTATTAAAGCTGAAGTCCAGCTGTTGCTATATTAATATCCTCTGTTTTTTATTTGCTCCTACCTTTTGGAAGGTTTCAGTTTTCATTCTGAAATTTTCCAGGCTTGCTCCCAATATTGAGGTTATAGCTGCAGGGTAAGAACCAGAGGAGAATGCAAGAAGGTTCACTGGAAACTTGAACAGGTGAGATTCAGCACAGCAGAGCCAGCAGCCCAAAGAACACAGAAGCGTCACTTAAATTTTGATTGTACAGCCTGTTGACAAAGGGACAAAATTAAGATGTGTGTGCAAGCTGGCTTATGCCTTCCAATCTTTGGAACAGTTAATTCCACAGTGAGTGCTCCCTTAACATATTTTTTTCTTTCCCAGAGTTGTCCAGCGTTTCAGGACCAGATGTGAGGCTGCTGTAAACAAGAGTTTTCACTGTGTTTAACAGAATTATGCTGCTGTATAGTGAAACAGGTTGTCACCTAAAGAAAACACAAAAATTATCCACCTATCCAGAACTTCCATACTAAAACCCAGCAACCAAGACTAGCCACAAGACAGAAATGTCCAGTGAAAGCCAAACAACACTATCAAAATAGTTTAAGTAAGAAAGTAAAGGTGCTGTGAAGTTGCAGATAATCACCAAGTGGATATCACACCCAGTGGACCAGAGCCCCAGTCCTTTAAGGACATGCATAATACTCTCCCAGCCAAACTGGACTTGTAAAGTCCAGCTAGCAGGTAATGGCATGCCAAGGGCTTCTTCTCATGTAGCCCCCCTTGATCACAAAATGATGAGGTCTTGGTATGCTTTAATGGCAACCAGATCAAAACCAGTACTGTAGAAATCCATTTGCCACTTACCAGGTGTTCAGTTCAGTTCAAGTCAACAGCTGGTCCCAGGGCAGGTACATCCCATTTGAGAACTGAATTGTCACCTTCTTTGCGACCTGTGGTTTCCAGCTGGAGGCTTAAATACAAGCACAAAATCTGCCTTTCCAGACTAAGAAGCTCAAAAGTCGTTTGTCTATCTGTCACTACCTCTGAAAATCAAGCAGAACTGTTGGGTATTCAAGACCACTGAAAACATTTTATTTAGGTGCCTAAATACTTTTTCTAGTGTCTGGTTTCTGACTGCTAACACTGCATGTGTTTTGTCTCACCTACCTTCTGCACTGTTTTGCTGTGGTGCAAATTTTAATACTACAATTCCAAATTAATTCCCAAACAGCACTGCACAGCATGTCCTATATTTCCTCTACCACCTCAAACACACTGGTAGTAACAGTCCTGAAACTTAACCTACCCAGAATTTGTAACCTGTATCCTAATTTTGCCTGCGCCCAGAATGTTGCCTAATTAATTTCAGCCTGCTTTTCAGACCTTTATTCAGGAGAAGAGGTGATTAATTATGACCCTAATTTATGCTATACAGACTTTTAGGTAAAGGAATTTAAGAGCTTAGCCATTCAGGTCAGCATTAATTCTGTTTGGTTTACACATGTCAGTGTTGTATGTGTGCTTATGAGTATTCTCTGTATTTAATAAACTGTATTCTGTAAATAGAGTTTACCTATTTTTCTTTAAAATGAGCATATGCTGAGTAACATGCATAGGAGCATAACTGATGTACAAAATTGCAGAAAGGGGCAATAACACTGTATAACGAAGAATAGATGTAACAAAGATACTTGATATTTGTCTTGGAGATAAAAAAAAGGTGCATGAATTTATCCTTTCTGCAAGATACCTCCCAGTTAGTGTGCTTAATCATACAAATTCCTGGAAGCATATCCAATGTTTTATGGGGTTTGTTTCGCTTTGGAGAAAAAGCTGTGATTAAAAAAATAAATAAAGAGAACTTAAACACGGGGCAAAGCTTTGATGTGTTGTTATTGTGAGTGTATTTTCAGGAGCAGTTTCCCAGGAGCTCAGCCTTTTACATGCTATGATTTCTTCTGACTCTTCTGACTTCTTATTTTATATAAGACCAGATTAAAATCGAGATAAAATTTTTCAGACACTTTTAGGTGCTGAAATTGCCTGGTGGCTTTAGTTGCCCACTTCCCGGTCTGCTGAGCTTTTCTGGCTTGCAAATAATTGTAATGATTGTAAATGCCATCTCTTGGGACTCCTGTGACAGATACTGTAGGAATGCAGCTCCCTTGCAAGTAGCGGAGAGGGATCCACTTCCCTGTGCATCTTAAAACATTCTTTGGGGAAAAACTCTTTCTCTCCATTCAGAATCTCAGTTATGTCCCTGAAAATCCTGGGAAGAGGGTACACACTTCAAGAAAGAGGGTACGCACTTCAAGAAAAAAAAAAATATTAAAGTTACCAAGGTAGCATGGAAGAGTAAAGACATTTTCCAGCTCACATGAACAGATGGACAAGAATAGCCTTCTGAGCAATCTGAACTTTGTACAGGAGCATAAAGACAGCAGATGAACATTGTATTAAAAAGGCAGAGGAGTGAACTACAGTGAGAAAGGAGAGAGATGGTGTTGAGACATTTTCGGGGGGGGGGGCAGGGAGATGATTCGTTGGGCCAAGTGACCTTTTCCCATCCAGCAATTTCTTCTGTCCCAGTGCAGAATGACAATGGGAACCCAATGGCAGCGCGGTCTGACATCCACGTCCATACTGAAAGAGTTTCAACTCGACCGTGCTGCACCGCTGTGGATATGGGATGCTGTGAAACAAGCCAAACCTTAGTTTCCAACTTGCCCTCTTTTCTGTTGTTGTTGTTATTGCTGTTTGTTTCCATTCACCCCCTTTTATTCTCCATTTTTTTCTGTCTTGACTCTGATGGGGGCTCTTTTTGTGCAAAACAAGCCCTTCTGATCTCTTTGAAAGGCCAGCTCTTGTCATTCTTCCAGATCATCATTGTATGACATGTTTTTATATCAGACTGACAAAGGAGCTATTTGATCAGGGGGTATGGTGTGTGATTGTAAGAAATTCAGCTAGCCGGTGGCAACCATTGTTCCCCAAAGTGGCTCCCTGACCCCATTCTATTCAAGGAAAAACTCCCTTGGAGTGGCCTCTATTCATTGAGTAACACCAGTCCGCAGTCTCACTCCAGGAGTATGCTCAATTCAGAGGTGTGTCACCGATATTGCCCATCAACCAGCCTTTAACTCTTTCATCAGCATTAGGTTTCCAACACAACAGCTGTTATCATAGGATGAGATGGGGAGGGGGGGTCGTGATGCATTCCAGCGAGCTGGAGCTCTCCTTATCTTGGAGAAATTTAACCTTCCTTTTAAAAGTTGCCTCGGAAAATATCTGCCTGCTGCTTTCTGTAAAGTGCAGCCTGAGTCATTTGCCTTCCCTGCGTCCTAAAATGTCATAGTTTGTTACTCAGCTTCTAAAACAAGAATCTCTGTGCTTGTTCAGGCTAATGAGGGGCTTTGCGTTGATACTAAGGGGTTTTGGATTTGGTCTAAAATTATCTGTGACCCTCCCACACCCCAATCACACAACCTTTTTTCTTCCGGATAATCTTGTACCCATGTATGCATCCATGGTATCAGTGCAACTGCTGACTGTAAAAAAGAACACACAGCCAGGAATCATCTGTTTCCCTGGGAACCATTGGCTCACATTATCAGCAGAGAAAACTTAGGGCATCCTCATGAGCTCTGAGAAGGCACTTCACTAAAACTGCTCCTGCTTCCTTGAACTAACCTCTAGTGCACTAATACAGAGCTTTCAAAACCAAGGGAAACCAGTGCAAGAGCTCATGCTAGCTGGCTCAGGGCCACTGTCCTGTGCTTGAAGGGTTATACAGCATTGCCATGCAGCCCAAATGGGGTCAGACTCAGGCACAAGGTGCTGAACAGCTGTGGATTTGGCACCCAGTGATCGATGGCTTTGAGCACTGTTGGGAGAACTGTCCAGATGACAGGATTAAAACTGGACAGCACAGTACAAGTGCAGATATGCAGGTTACTGACTGCCTTGAGATAGTCTCTGAAGTAAATTAAACTCAGTTCATGCATCATAGTGTGGATCTGCTGCATCTGTTGATGCAAAATGTTTTCTCCATGTAATGAGCATGTCTGCTGGCTGCTGCAGGCCATCCATCCCTCAACATGCATGGTTGCTGTGTCCCAGGAGCAGAGCACCTTGCAGGGCCTCTTGGCTAACCATTTGCTTGCTTCCCTGGTTGAAAACACAGCCCTGCTTTCAACATCACTGCTAGACCCCTACTCCTTCTGCTGCCTTCCTCCCGCAGCAAGAATCCTGCCCGGGCTTTGGAACCACCTTGATAGCCGCTATCTCCGGGATCGGGATTTGTTAATAAACTCGGGCTCCCTCTGCTGGGACAGAGCACAAAATACGGGAGGGGGCTGGGGGGGCGAGGAGGGGAGTGTCTGTCCTGCAGGACGGGGTGATTTCACTGCTGGGCAGTTGGCTTTTTTTTCCCCATGACATTTCAGTGGATGTCACAATAAACTCTGAATTTTTCTCCACTGCTTGTTAACAGTGAATAAACAGCAACATCCTTCACTGCATGCTCCAAAACCTCTGGGAAACTTGCATTAAACTTCCAGTGACCTGTGGAGTGATTTGGCACCAGCTCTGTTTTACCAGGGAGCAGGAGGAGCTCAGGTGGTCGGCCAGTTGTTCCATGTCGTGAGCTGAAACGTGTGAGGCTTTCCACTGTCCACTGAGACACATGTACTCCCAGTGCACAGTGCTGAATTTTACCCCTCTGGGAACAGTCCTTTAAAACGCTTCTGTCACAAGCCTACTGTCTTCCACAGAAGACTTCTCATCACCTCAGAGAACTGCAAAAGTTGCAGCAGACTGGGGAAACCTGCTCCTGCCCTCTCCCAAGAGCATGCTCTGCAGCGAGACCCATCTCTGCAGCACAAGAAACCGCTTCTTGGAGGCTGTGTTTGCCCAGCCATCTCTGCATCTCAATCACTAGACACTTCCCTGCTCCACCTGCACCGTGCTAAGTGGTCACCCCATAATTTATAGCATGGGAGAAAGATTCAGGTGCAGCCCTACTAGCCAAGCTATTCCCAGAAGTGTCCAGGCAAGACTGAAACCTGCTAGGAAGGAGAAGCACACCCAGTTCTTGAGTAGAACAGATAAAGCTGCAGAGAAGACACTTCAGGGAGACCTTCCCAGTGCATCTTGAGCTCTTCCCCTCTGCCACCTGTGAATTCAGCATGCTACATTATCTCTACGACCTTGAATCCACCCCTAGTTACTGTGCAGAATGTTACTGCATCAACATTTTTTCCAATAAAAACTGCAGTGTAGATCAAATTAAATGCATTTCCTCAGCAAAGCTGCTGCCTTCATCGCTCACATCTGAGCTTCCTGCCCAGAGATCACTGCTGAGGGTAAGCAGACTGCTCTGCATACTCTGGTTTCAAGGAAGGTCAGACATTTCCTAGCAGCTCAATACAGGCAAATAACTCCAGAGACCTGTTGCTTTCCGTGACAGCTCCCACCAGTAAATGGTGCACCCAGCTTGCAGCTAAGTCCTAAGTTATGGTCCTGCAGCATCCTGATGTTCACCTGCTGCCTTGGGTCTTATCTAGGACTGAGCCCTCTCTGTGTAGGCTTTGGGCAGAGGTATGGATTCACTGCTTTAGTAGGGAAAGATTTTCTTCCCCACAATGTATGTTCCTGAAATAATATACAAACACCTTCAGAGTTCCTACCTCCATAGGTTCTCTATAGGTTTAAAGCAGAGCAAGAAGCAACACAGTGAGGTTTCTGAGTATGAGTATTCTGTGTTGATAACTCTCCCCCCTCCCCATCCTGAGCTCTTCATGCCCCACTGGCACCCATTCTACCTTTATCCTTATGATTTTTGTATTATGACTTCTTCCCACATGGCCAGCTTTAAGTAGCAGCTCCAGACCTGCACCAGACTGCAGCAGTGGCAGCATTATTCATCCTATGCATAAAATGCTGCAAGTTGGCACACTCAGAGCTTTCCTGCACTGGCACCAATGGGGAAGGCCAGATCCATAAGTACCCACCAGTGCACAGTACCTGTGATGCTGCCCAGACACGGAGCAGAGTACGATCTCTGTTGTCCAGTATCTCCCCTAGAAGTCAGTACAATCCCTCTGGATCATTCATCAGGACTGGTTATGGCCAGGTCATCCCAGCTTGCCATGCCACAGGGTGAGCCTGGCTCTGGGGTGGAGCAGGCAGCAGAGGAAGAGTGAGCAGTGGGTGCTGCCTAGTAAAGTAGCCATGAAATAGCTGTCTGTGTCACACTGCCATTTCTCTAAGTGACAGCCCCTTGAAGCAGCCTGTTAGGGCTTCACTTGGTCTCAATAGCAGAGACTCCACATTTGTCATCTCTTGAGTGACAAGAGAACTAAAAGCCTATGTGCTTCACTAACTGGGTCCAGCTTCCTTCTCCTTCCAGATATTAATTCCCGGGAAATGTACTTTAGGGAGCATAGGATGGGACCAAAGCCCCTCCTCACCCTTCCACTGGCTAGTCTGGCTGCCTCTGCTTTTCCCTGTAGGACTTGTTCACACTCCTGCCTGCTTTGTCCCCTTTGCTGTTCATCCCTTTGCTCACATCAGCAGTACAGCTATCCACACCATAGGCAGCAGATACACAAAAGAAATGCCCCATCCACACCACATGTAATGTGATCTATGTCAAAGCACTGTCTGAAATCCCAGCTCACAGAGTATCACCATCAGAACAAAAATCTCAGCTGTAATTTTCTCTTACCTGTAGCCAAGTTTCTCATCCTTACTGATGCTATAGGCAAACTGGCTCCCCCAGGGAGCCGCAGGCTTGATTTGGGAAGCCCCAGTTGGTGACTGGAGTGTCTGGGACCATAGTGGCCTCGAGGCTGTCACATTCACCAGCTGGCAACATGGCCCCTGGGGGTGCCACCTCCACATCACACTGCACCACCCTGGAGTTCAGCCTCATTTGGGGAATGCCACAAGGAGGTTGGAGGGGAGCACTGGTGAAGGACAGGCAGCTGCTGTGGTGGGGACAGTCATCAAGCACAAATCATCCCCCTGCACTGGTGTCAAGTGCATGGCAAACCCAGGGCTCTGCAGGGGGAGGTGGTGAAACTCTCAGCTCCTTGCAGTGATCGCTCTGAGAGGGAGTGAAGTGCAGACACCTTCAGGCTCCACAATGGAGGCTGCAAGGGCTCAGCACATGTCAGCAACCACGGCTCCCTGCTCTTGATACCACCAGTCCTTTAGGGGCTGGGGATGCCCTTTTACCAGCCAGCAGCAATTAGTAAGAAAAGCTCTTTCTTATAATTAACCAGCTTGTGATAGTGGTGGGATTTGGGTCAGAGCAGCAGGTGCTGCACATACTGCCACAAGCCACAGCCATAGCCTTAGGAATTTGCAGTTTCCACAGCACTTCCTGCCCTATTGTGCCCCTCTACATCTCATTCACTCCTCAAAAGTGCTGTGGGACAACATCTGGGGTCAGTGACCAGCTCCTGAAACACAGATTCTGCCAAAACCTTTGGGTGTACAAAAACTTGTGATCTCATTGCTGTCGCTGTGCTGGCTTAGTGTGAGAGAATTTCAGACATGGGCATGGAGGATAATTAGGTCAAGCCACCTTCTGCTCACTTGTGAACTTATTCACAGTGGTTCTAGTGAAATTGGAGGAAAGACTGTGGCTTTACCCATCACAACCGAGAGCAAAAATAGATCAAATGTCAATGTTTAGATTTCAGGAGATGGAGTCCTCCTGGGAAGGCACAAGATCTGGCATTTCAGATTTCACTGTAAAATAAATGCTGCCTTTGCCTTAGAGATGTGCTGTGGCCACTGCATCTGGATATGTGTCAGGAGACTGTCACTGCCTTACCTGCACCTCCTGTGAGGACCATCCGTGTCTCTCTTCTTTAAAACAGACTGGAGTTATGGTGGTCCCATCTGAATAAGGATTACAGCTCCATGGTTGGTTTCAATTGCTCCGCAAGTCCCTGCATGAGCCTCTTGGAAAACACCAGCTCTGAGCAGAGAGACATCACCCTGATGGGTGGTTGCTGCATCTTTTCTCCTCTCAAGGTCCTGGACACAACCAAGCCAATACCAGACTATATCGCCAGATGCTGAGGCCAAGACACTTGGCTGCACTTCCCAAGAGGTATTGACAGATGGGAATCAGCTTAAAAAATCCCTACAAGAGCTTGGAGACACCAGGAAAACCTGCTTGCTCTGCCTAGAGAAATTTGGTCAGGTAGGATGACACTGTAAACTGGAAGAAGGCAAGATCAAGTGCTGTGAATTGAAGTTAGGCATTTTAGGCCAAAAATGCCAAAGAATATTGAAATATGGAGTCCCTGCAGAATATCCTTTCTTCCTGTTCCTTAAGTCAGAACTGTGACTTTCTCTCAGAAGGCACTGAGCAGGTTTCTCTCATCTGAGTATGGCAGAAGACTGGGACGAACATCTGGAATACTCCCCACAACCTTGAAATATGCTGATGTACAAATCCAGTCAGCACTCAGGATAGAGTCCAATCTTCAGTCAAAGCTGAGGAATCGGACATGAGGTTTAGAAAAAGATCAGGTTTGTGGTTTTATACCTCATTTATAACTCAGATTATTGCATATATGCATTGCTTCTCCCACTGGACCACTGCCATACCTTTTCTTGGCCTCTTACAGATTGATTCAGCTGATTTGAAGCTCTGCCAGAATTTCTTTCAGGTCTTAATCTTTCTGTGCACTGATTTCCTCCATGCCTTCTCTAAAGTGGGACTCTGCCACTTGCTTTCAGCTCTGACTGGGAGCTCCTCTCTGTTCACCCTGTGTCTGTGCAGAGCCCAGAACAGCATCAACTGCTGTGG
Source organism: Hylia prasina (assembly GCA_013397195.1). NCBI lineage: Eukaryota > Metazoa > Chordata > Aves > Passeriformes > Sylviidae > Hylia > Hylia prasina. Next base: position 34,474 of record VYXD01015775.1, on the reverse strand, counting down.
CACAAAGAATAAGGAGGAACGAGGACGTGATACTTTGGCAGAATAGCTCTGGAAAGTCCGTGCCGCTTCTCTTGCTAAATTCTCTGCCGAGGGTTTGGCTCTGTTTGCATTGGCTGCTGAAAGCTAAGCCAGCCTGGTGATGATGGAGCATTTTTGGTGTCTAAAACGAGCCCCTACCAAAACCAATCCTTTCTGTTTATAGCTGACCTTCTCTGGTGTACAGAGAGTGTACACCAGAGTGTGAGCAGGCAGAGCTCACCCAGCTCCAGCAGGCAAGAAGCACCCATCAGCACCACCTGGAAGGACATGCTCAGCAGCACCTCAGGGGGAATGGGACACCCAGAAGATGCACAGACTGTGACTGCTGTAATCCAGCCCAGTCAAATGCATAAGCTGCAAATAAAACATTTGCTCGCAGACCCAATGAGTGAGAAAACTGGGTTGTCTGCTTATCTCAAACTCCTCATTTTTACTTTTGTAAAAATCAGTTTCTTTCTTCTGGAGGTGAACCTCTGACTGATCTCCTGGATGCAGAGGCTCACTGCACATGCACTGCCTGGCATGGGGGGGGTTTCAGCTGCAACCCAACCTCCCCAGTATGGGTGGCAATGTAATCCCAATGTGGGAGAGAGCACAGCTTCTTTTAGTAGGTATCTGATGAAATACGCAACTTTGTCCTGTTTGTCCAAGGATCTAATACAGCTGATTATAGAAAACGTGCACCATTCCAGGGTATTTACTGGTGGGAATCTGGGATGAAGTTTCAGAAACTGAGCTCAGGCTTCAGAGCTGGGGCCCTGGCAGGACCACAGGCCCCTGAGTACCCACAGAAGCACAACCACCACAGTGTTCATCAAGGTGCTCACTCCTCACCCTGCACTGTTGGAGCTTACATTTCACAAAGTCAACCTCTGGAGTGCATCCTCTGCATTTTCAAAGTCTTTCCTTAACAGGAAAGACAGGTGGTTGTCTTCCTCCTCCCCAAACATGCTACAGCTTGAATCAGACACTTTGATCAGGGGGAAAATACCCCTAGGGGAAAAGCTCTTGATGTAACACCAGCAGTGTGTTTGAACCAACCTGTCAGGGCACAGTGGAGAACCAGGGCCTGAAACTGTGGAGGGAAACGGATGAAGACCTGATCAGCAGTCTTAACCCTGCCTGAACCCTTGGACCCAAAGAATATTTTATAATTTTTGGAGAGATACACCTGCAGAGGAGTCTACCTTGCCTTCCAGCAAGCACAGTGTCCCAGGCTGCTATGGAGACATCCCAGGCTATGCTGATGGGAGCTGCTGTCCCTGTACAAGCTCCTGGCTGGTGGTGCAGATGGAAATGATAGTTTGTGGAAACACCTGAGCATCCAAACTAGATACATTAATCTGTGCAGATTTGCTGGCTGAAACAGTAATTGTGGAGGAGAGCTGGACAAGGAGCATTTCCCATCCACGGGGGCCTTGAATGCTGTGATGCCTCATGACTATCAATGGCTGCCCTACAAAGGGTGGTGGCTGCCTTCCTGGAGCACTGTGTAGTGGCAGCACTGTTCTGGTGGCTACCAGTTCATCCCAACACACTTCAATCCATGACCCCTACTTCAATCAAAATGGATAAAAATTCTGGTCATCCCCTTGCCTGCTCTACTGGTATGGGAGAACTCAAATGTTTGCCTGAGCCAGAAGCATTCACAAAATTTTGGTTTTAATGGCATTTTGTGACACAGGTTGGCTCCTCCACTGCAGGCCCAACTGCTGAGAAATCAATCATTACCAGCAGTTAGCTGTTTGATGGTTAACAGCCTGAACCAAAGCCAAACTGGTTGTTAATTGGGCTAACAACTGATTTCAAGGGGTTGTTTTGCAGGCCCCAACACTCCCAGCAATTGACTTGGAGTTGTAACTAGCAGCCAGGCGGCAATTAACAGAGTCCAGAGAAATTCGCAGGCCATTACCAAAGGGCTGGCTCCCAGCTGGGCTTCTGCTTCTCACGGGGAGATAGGGAGCACAGCCACAGCCCAGGGCCTGAGCAGGCACAGCCAGCACTCAAAGTCCCATTTCACATCTTGATAGTCAAAATTCTACAGATGTACAGCTTAGGTCCCATCCTGCGCTTCAGGAGGCTTTTTGAATGTTGTTATTGGAGTTTTCCTAATGTTGGCTATGAAGTTCCACAGGGACACCTTCCAGCTCTCCTTCAAATCCCTTCTCAGGACTCTCTTTTGCTAGTTGCTTGAGCAACTAGACCTGTGCTTACATCTATCTTGACAGCTTATGGCACCTGCTACAGCTGAGCATAGGAAACATGATGTCTTTGGGACAAAGGGTGCTGCTTACTCTGGGAGCAGCTCAAAAAGAGGAGGTTTCAGCCACCAAGATGTTCTACTACAGCAGAAAGAGTTCGCAAAATAATCACAAGAGCAAGACTGAGATTTTTATTTTTTTTTCCTTCTCCTCCTGCTATACATTTTCGAGAGAAAAAAACTAGAAAACACTACTGGCCATCCTGGCAGGAGAAGCCAGCCCAGGAAGCAAGGACCCTTCACAGTGCCATGGTCATAGTTGAAAGGGATTATTCCATGGCTGAACAGAGGGCTTGGATGGGAGCAGTGGCACAGATCAGGCATTCACCAAACTGGGGAGACTGACAGCCCTCAGCATCCCATTTCCAGTCCACAATCACCAACAGCACAACCTTAGCAAAGTGATAATACCTGAACATGGCTGGAGTGGTTCTTCCCAACACAGCCAGGTCTTCCCCAGCCTCTGATCTAGAACTAGGTAGCCACAGATTTTATCTTGAAAGATAAAATCCCATCACCATCATACATCAAGAGGTGATGTATCCCATCATCTCTTACCACACAGCCTGGAGGGACATTCCAGTGTTACAGCTACTATGATTATAGGAGAGATGCTGTAAGTGACATGAGGCCCAAGAACATCCCCTCTGCTCCCAGAACAGCAAATCTGAAGTGCATTTCATTGCACAGTACCTGGGCCATTAGGCAACCTGGAGTAACAGCTGTAACATTCAATTGATCCACACACAAGTCCTCTCTTATCCTGCAGGTAGTGTGGTGCAGGGCCAGTGGGTGGACAAGAAGTTTTGCTGGAGCCTGGCACTGATTTTATGCTGACTTTGACCCTGCAAAGGCTGTAGGTTCCCATTAGCCCAAATATCCCTCCAATGTCTCCCAAGAGCTCCTCTGGTGCACCAAGCCACAGGGGCCATGTCTCCCTGGGCCCATGGCTTGGCAACAGCAGGGGTCACAGCACATCCTTGTCCAGCAGGAAGGCAAACAGCAAACTTAGCCATCAAAGGTCTTCTGCAGCAAAACCACAGGAATGAAGGGCAGCCCCATTTCTAAAGGAGAACTGAGAGTGCTGTGGGCATGTGTGGGGAGGGGGCAGAAACACTGCAAATGGGAAGCAGAGTGGTAATGAAGAGCATACGTGTGGGTGCTTGGAGCATCCCAGGTGCTACAGAAGTGCTAAGTGTTATTACTATGGCCAGGAAACTGGCTGTGAAAACCAACTGTACTCCACATCCCCTCTCTCTGCACCTTCTCCAGGGTCTGGACCCGAGACTCCGCATCAGACTCGGGAAAACAGGAACCAGCCTGGAGGTGCCTTTGGCCGCACCCTGTGGTCAGACGAGCTGTGTGGAAAGGAGAGAAGAGGTGCAGAGAGGGACCAAGGCTCAAAAGGAGCATCGAGTCTGGTCTACCTGTAGCCAAGAAGATTTTATGCCCTGTCAGATTATGGTGCTGTCCCTCAACACATGTTGAGTGCTGTTGCAGCACAGAAGGATGTTTCCATATGTGAGACTCATTTTCTGGCCACCCTGCCCAAAGCAATCTGTCTCATGAGCTCCTGTCCCTGGAGGGCCATTCCCTTGTGACAGCACTGAGCTCATTTCTGCTCGACCTTGTGTCTCCCTCTGCTCCACTTGGTTCCACAGCCAGGGCTTGCTGGTATGGAGCAGGACATGGAGCGGGGCTGAGCCCTCCCCGCTGGCAGGATACAGCCCACCAACAAGCCAGTTTGGTTTGGAGTGGCCAAAATATGAGATCCCCCACTGAGCCCCTGAGCATCCCCATTTCTGGCTATAAATCCCTTCCAAGGAGGAATCTTTAGAGAGGGGAGCTGAGATGATCCACAAGCTGCAGCCACCCCCCACCCCCTCCCCGAGAGGAATTGCTCTCACACAAATGAAATGTGTGTAATTAATGGGCAGGGGGCTGGACAGGTCTGAGATGAAAGCGTTTCCTGGACTTGTCCTTCATTTGCATGGTATCAGAAGCTGTTCAGAAGGTGTGACTTTTCCCACAGGGAGCCCTCAGTTCGGTGGCACAATAAAGCCAGAACTTCTTACCCAGAATTAATTAAAGGAGGGGGAGGGGGATGGCAGGGAAATGTTTGAAAGCTGAGCCTGATGCAATAAACAAACAGCCCAGTCGTCCTTCCCAAGCTAGAGCCCGCCTAAGGGAGCCTGGGCAAGCCCCAGCCCTGCCACAGCATCCTACAGCCCACCCAGCTCAGTGCACACCCATATCCAAGCACACCTCGTAGAAAAGCTGTAAACTGAGAGAAGGGGTAGGAGCAGTGGCAGCATGTGCCAAAAGGTTTGGGGTTTGGTTGATAAAGCCCTGGTGCAGCCCCTGCTCAGACAGCACATGCCCCTTTTCTTGCCACTTCAATTTATTGCTGCCTGTCTCCTCTCTTTCTCTACCATAGAATCACAGAATGGTTTGGATTGGAAGGGACTTTAAAGGTCATTTAGTTCCAAATGTCCTGCCAGGGACAGGGATACCTTCCACTAGATCAGACTGCTCAAAGCCCCATCCAACCTGGCCTGGGGAGCACCCACAGCTTCTCTGGGCAACAGCAGCATTTAATCTGAAAACAGCTCTTTCTCTTGCCTGGGGTCACCCTGGCATGTTCACCCCACATTTACTTCTTACCCTGTGTTAGCTGGCTGGACCAGATGGGCTTCTCTGTGATCTGGCAAGGCAGAGTCTCCCAAAGGTTGCTCAGCTCCAGCCTTGTCACTGTGTCAGGGTGAAGCCCTGTCTGGGCAGGGACACACACACACTGCAGCTCAGAGCTCAGGATGGGGCCATCATCCCTGCTCCAACAGCCAGAGCAGCAAGGCTCCTCTTCTGCTTCGTCTGCCACCTCCCTGCAGCCAGCTGGTGGCAGTGAGGGGGCTGCAGGGTGACACTGGGAACGGTGGCATTAGGAACAGGCACATGCCCGCCACAAGGACTTTGCTAGCTCAAAAGCAGGGGTTTCTGCCCAAGACACCCACACTAACAGCATGAGGTAACAAAAGCAAACACCCACCTCCAAAGCCCCCTGCCCCCAGCCCTCTGCTGCATCCAGCCCCATCTCAGCACCCCACAGTCCCCAGGACCCTTGGATGGCTGTGGTTCTTAAGCTTGGTTCATGCACCTGCTGATGAAGAAGGAAAAAGCAAAAGTCCCACATTCCTGGGTTGATGATTGACCCTGTGCAGTCAAATAGCAGCCAGGGTTCCTGTAACTGTGGAGGTACAACAGGTATCACCAGGGACTGTCCCCACCTCCCTGTATGGCTGGTGGAAGCCACCAGCCCTGGGGACCATGCACACAGCACCCTGCAGGGCCCAGGAAGAGCACGAGCTCCTCCAGACTTACCAAGGACTAAGTGGTATCACTGCAGAGACAGGATATGAGGAACCATTAATTAATTCACCTATTCATTAACTTACTAGAATTGGGCTCTTTAATCTTCCAAGCAATGGAGAAACAACCTTTGTTGACTAGGAGCTAAAGTTAGACAAATTCAAACAATAAACAAAGTCTCAAGCTATAGTGCTCCACGGCCACCCAAAAGCCCTTTAATGAACAGTGGCTGACTAACCATGGACCAAGGGAGCTGGGGATCCCTTCCCAGAGGCCAGGCCTGGGTGCCTTTCACTGTGGCAGAGCAGACAGCAGGATTTGAGAGTTAGTTTGGTACAGAGCTGTGCGGGGACACGGGAGTGTCCATGCCCACCTCAAACCCCAGGCTGCAGGCTGCTCACTGTGCCAGCTCTTGGCTGGATCCCAGGATGGCAGGGATGGGGGGACAGCCTTACTGGAGTCTGAGCACCTACACCATGCCCTTCCCTACCATAGCTGGGGCATTTGTAACAAGACAGGAAGCATGGAGCCAGTCCTGTGCCTCTGCTACCCATACCTGGAGCAGGCACCTGGCACCAATTCACTCATGTTCACAAAGCCATTAGGAAAAGCAGTTAGACAAATTAAAGGAAGAAAAGCAACCATTAAGGATTATCAAACACCATCTCTGCCTGGGGAAAGGCCAGGAGCAATTCACTTTTAATTCCTGTAGTCTGTAAACCACAACAAAGTCTCGCCCCAGCTGTTATCCTCAGGCTTCTGCAGCCCTCGGGTCTCTCCTGGAACAGACAAAAAAGGTCCCTCCTGGTCAGACAAAAGCCATCAGTGCTGTCCTGTGGCTCAAGCAACATTCCCTGATCTCCGTGGTGCAGCAGCGATGCTCAGATGCAGAGCACGGCCAAGTGCTCGGCCCCTTCTTTTCCCTCCTTGAAATTATAGACAAATATTGTCAGCTCAGCCCAGGCTGCTGTGTCAGCCAGGGGAAGGCTCAGCATGAGCACTAAGTGATGTCACAGGCACCCCATGAGCATTACAACAAACCAGGGCTGGCACCAGTGATGGTGAGACTCACCTTGCAGGGCTGCTACACTTTTGCAGTTTAACATATTTCACAGTTTTATTCTTGTGTGTGTCCATACCTTAGAACCACTCCAGACCTGAATCCCTGATCAGCTCCTGTAAGCAAGACCCAGCACTGCAGCAGGGTAGGGTATTCTCTGAAGGAGGGGATGCAACAGCCCATTTTGCACAGCCTCCAAGGTCTTCTGGGTAAGAGAGAAGCAAATAGCAGCTTTCTCTTGGAAAGTTTCATCCCGTCCTTGAAAGCAGCGGTCAAGGCTCCGTTGCACTACATTCCCATTCAACCTGCAGCACACCTTGTTCCCACATGTCAAGAAGGTGGCATCTGTACATTAAACCTGGAATTTGCTGCAAGGAAAACTGTGATTTCCACAAGACTTATCTGGTCCAAAATCTTGGGGCAGTGTCTCACTTTCCACAGTTGTTCCCTTGGGAAAGAAATTGCACCAACCAGCAGCCTCAGCCCCATCCTGCACCTCACTGCCATCCTCTTTCATCCCTCTCCAATATGTCTGTCCAGCCCCAATTCCTCCCTGGAAAGCATCAGGCTCAGTTAGACTAATACAAATTTTTAATGCACATATTAAATAAATATTTCAATCATTTCATATTCAATTTGTACACAACCAAAACAAAACAAAAATCCTCAAGGAAACAGGAAAAACCTCAAACAATCAAAAAAGTTTGGATGAAAATTCACCCCTGGTTCTGGCTCCTATCCAGTGTCTTTGTTTGCCCTCCCCGTGAAGAATAATTGGTTTAACCCTTTGGAGAGAGCCACAGTCCCAGGGCAGCATGTGCAGAGCAGGGCTGGCTGAGGATGTTCACTCAAGAGATTTGATGTTTCCTTTGGGTTTTTTTTCTTCTAAATATAAAATTGGGTTTCTGTCAACACAAAAATTTTGAAAGAAACCCCGTGCTTTTCTAGGGGGGCAAGGGCAGCAGTATTTGTTATCAAAGAAGAAACCTGGAAGAGATGATTGGCAATGGAAGCACCAACTATTACGACAAGATACTGAATATCACAACAAAACAGCCCGAAATGGCTCCACAATAATTTGTAAACTTTGTTTAATTTTATGGATGAAAATTTGCATCTCATAAAAAAATATAGACAGAAAAAAAATATCAATTTTTGGTGAGAAGTTCACATTTTCCACATGGGGAAAAAAAATAATACCAGTTATCAGCCCGCTCCACAGCAGCTGTACCTTAGTACTTTAAAACAAACTAAATGCCAAAGATGCTCCCATGGGTAAGAGGTACCAAGTCAGTTCAGGACTTTCTCTGGGGAATCCATCACCCCTGTCCCCTCCTGAGAAAAAAGTTGAGAGTTGTGAAGCCAGCAGCATTCTCAGAAGGATGCGACTTCCAGCAACTCCTTGCTCAGCCAAAGAAGCAGGCACATCCAAGCAAAGAAAGCATCCAGTGGTCCTCACCCCAGGCATCACAGTCAGCCCCATTGGCAGTGTCCCCACATCACCCATGCTGCAAAAACCACGCAAGAGGCCTCCAACCACCTCCAAAATAATCCCCTCCTTTTAGCTGCTTTCCAGCCTCTCCATCTTCTCCAGCAAGCATAGCATTAGTTCAGTTCATTTAAGTAGCACATTGCTTCCAGATTTGGATTTCCACGGTTTTTTGCTTGTTTGTTTTAAACATTATTTTTTAAACTCCTTTCCTCCTAGAGCTACAAAAAAAAAAAAAAATTACAAAATAAAGCGCAACCCCAAACAGACTAGAATATTTCTAAGTGAAGGGCTCTTCTCCCTTCACCAGTCTTTGAATGGTTCATTACTTTTAAAGCTGGAGTACAAAAATAGAGCCTCTCTCATTTTTTTCCTCTTTTTTTTTTTTTTTTTTTAAAAA
>VYXD01015773.1:3054-16391 GCA_013397195.1 Hylia prasina | reverse complement strand
ACCGTGCTGGGCAGGGCAGCGGTGTGGGGAGCCACTTGTCCCCTTCCTGTTGGGGCAGTCACTGTGCCCTGGTACCTGTGGGCTGGCATGCTGGGGGACACACCCCAAATTTGCAGGTTTGGGGCATCTACTCTGCTCCCACTCCTTCCTCTGCTCTAGGATGTGTGGTGGGGAGACAAGGGCTGGGGCAAGCAGAGATGAGTAGGGTGCTGGGGGGACAGGGGGATGGGATGCTGCAGGATACCAAAGTACCCCAATTCCTGGCGTTTCCCCCCACCACAGCCCTGCCTGTGCCGCATTGCTGGGGACTGGCTGCCGTGTCTCTGTGCCTCAGTTTCCCCACGTGCCAGGGGATGCTGCGCCACAGGCGCTGCCAGCTCTTTGTTTGCTGGCTGATGGGGTGGGGTGGATGGTGGTGGGGATGGTGGTCCCCGATCGACCTGCAGCCATCCCACTGCCCCAGCTGCTCTCGTCCCATTCCCACTGGGGTCAGTGGGACCAAAACCCCCTTGGTGTGGATCTGAACCCCGATTAGCCCCTGTGCTTTGGGGTTCACAGGAGCAGCCTGTGGGGTGGGGCAGGGAAAAACCCTGCACTTGCTCCCAAAGGGGCTTTTTTTCATCTCCTGCCTGGAGAAGTAGGTTGGGGGGACAGTGACAGTGATGCCCCTGTCACACTGCAGATGTGAGAGAAGATGGGGACCCAAAGGGAGAATGTGGGTGAGACAATGGGCTTCAAGCAATGGCTCAGCACCACCGGGATCACCTGCTGCCATCCCCCCCTCTTCCCAGCTCATCCCAGGGGAAACTGAGGCAGCTCAGCTCCATCCTTGTCCCCCTCCTCGGCTGTGGGCTGTACTGCCGGCACAGCCTGGGGAGTGGGAGAGCTGTGCCCCTCTCACTCCTCTCGCTCCACGCTTTGCCAATAGCCCCGAGCATGAGGGGTCCTGGGCTGCTACCCTGACCCTCCTCCTTTGCCTTCCAGCGTCATTGAGAACCAGCAGGCGCTGACAACCTTGACCCAAGCTGACACCAGGATGCTGCGGGACCTCAGGAGCCTGTGAGCACCCCAGGGAGGGGTCCCTGCACAGGGAAATGAGGGGAGGGAAGGGCTGCTGGAGGGGGGATCCCCAGAGCTCAATCCCACTGCGAGGGGATGCTCCCAGAATGGAGATTCAGGATGCACAGTGCAGGTGCTCAGTCCTTCCCTTCTTTCAGCACCATCTCCAGGTCGGGCCTGCAGCACATCTCTGCCGATGCCTTCCTGGACACCCCCAGGCTGAGCCACGTGTGAGTCTCCCCTTCCCCACTTCCCTCCCTGAACACCCTCTCCCAGTTTGGGGATCAGCCCCCTGTCCCTGCAGGCGCTGGCCCCAGTGCAGGGTGGCCGGTCCCCGCGCCCGGGCAGGATCGATCCTGCCCCGCTGCCCCCGGGCACATCAGCCTGGCCGGGGGGGCCACGTGGGGCTCTGCTGCTGAGTGGGAAACCATCGATCTGGGCAGGAGTGTGGGCAGCTGCCAGCCCCCCCGTGCTGCCCCGGTGCGGGAGGGGTCCCCCAAGAGCATGGCAGGACCCTGTCCTGGGTGCATGGGGCTCCCTCCTTGCAGGGAGGTGCCTGAAGGCTGGTGGCACGCCTGGCAGAGCTGGTTTTGCTTGGTCACAGTGTGACAACGGTGGCCCCAGTGCTGCCCCGTGCCACGGCCAGACCCTCTGCGGAGCAGGGTGATGTTGGATGGGAGTTTGAGTGGGAAGGGGTGGCTGATGGGGTTTGTCCCAACAGGAATCTCTCCTCCAATGCGCTGCAAAGCCTTTCCTGGAAAACCTTCCTGCATCTGCCCCTGCAAGAGCTGTGAGTGATGAGGGAGAGGGGGAGATGGGTGCAGAGTATGTCCCACTGGGGATGTACCCCTCAAGTGACACAGGGACAGAGCTTGGGATGCAGTGAGATGGTGGCTCTCACATCCATGGGTTTGGGTAAGGGACAGGGGTGGCACGTGAGGCATGTGTGACACAAAGCCGGGGGCTGGGGGTGCCCAGGTGGGACAAACACAAATGTGTGGGGCCTGGAGCCCTTTTGAGCCCGTGTTCTCTTCCCTGCTCCATCTCAGCATCTTGGTGGGAAATCCCTTCAACTGCTCCTGTGGCCTCCGCTGGCTGCAGCTGTGGCAGAACAGCAGCCGGGCCGAACTGGGGAACCAGTCTCTGGTCTGCTGGGAGGGCAGCGTGCAGGTGCCCCTGGGCAGCCAGGTTCTCCACGCCTGTGGTACGTGGCTGGGGACCCCGGCAGGTTTGGCTCCTGGGTTTGTCCCCTGTCCTGAGCCATTTGGCTGGGGGTAGCGTGGGACACAGGGATACATGTGGCTCACCCTTCCTGCCCCTGCAGACCCCCCGACCGTCCACATTGAGCCCCCCGAGGTGGTGCTGCGCCAAGGGGACAGTGTCAACCTCACCTGCCACATCAGTGCTGACCCACCAGCCACCGCAGAGTGGGTGGTCCCTGAGGTGGGACCCGAGCTGCTCATTGTCACCAAGGCAAGCTCAGCCTTCCAGGGGTATGGCCAGGAACCCTCCCAGCACCACCGACACCCTCCAGCATCCTCTCACTGGTGGGGTGGGCATGGAGGGATGCAGGAGCTGGCCAGGCTTGGGAGCGTCACCTGCTCATCCTACCCCGGTATTCCCCGCAGCTCTCAGACTGGGAGATCGTGCTGGAGATCAGCAACATCTCCTTCTACCTCAACCACAAGGACTTGACCTGCCGGGCAGAGAACGCGGCAGGGCCGGCAGAGGACAGTGTGATGCTGAACGTCACCTGTGAGCAGTCCAGAAGGGGCGGGGGTAAGGGCTGGGTAGGGGGCCTGGCTCAGAACCCACCCAGCTCTGTCTCTCCCAGTTCCCCCCGTGATCCTGCTGCTAGATGAAGCCATCCCCCGGCATTCCTGGTGCATCCCCTTCTCCGTGGATGGCAACCCTGTCCCCAGCATCCACTGGCTCTTCAACGGCACGGCCCTGGTTGAGGGACCCTACATCCACACCCTCATCATGGAGTACGAGCACAACTCCACCATCCTCCATGGCTGCCTCCAGCTCAACCGTCCCACCCACGTCAACAATGGCAACTACACCCTCCTGGTCCACAACCCCCTGGGCTCGGCCGCCCGCAGCGTCCAGGGGCGGTTCATGGACAATCCCTTCAGCTTCAGCCCCGAGGAGCCCATCCCCGGTAGGTGCCAGGTGGGGGCTGCCTGGGGTCTCCCCCGTCTTATGGAGGAGCTGTGTCACACCTGGTGTGCAGAACGGCTTGGATTGGGCTCTGCCTATTGTCTGTACAAGCCCTGGTCTGCCTCAGTTTCTCCAGGGATGAGAGGGGGAAGGATGGGGTACTCCCACCTGAGGAATAATGAGTGTTTCTCCTTTCTCTTCCTTTGGGCTGCTCCAGTGTCTCTGTCTCCACTGGGTGAGTGGCCAGGATTGCTGCCCCAGCCCCCCTAAACTGAGCATTCCACCCACCCCCAGGGCCAATCCTGGGGTGTCCAGGTCCTTGCCAGGGCCACTTCAGGGGATGGGGACCCCACACTCACCCTACACCTTCTCCCTGCCCCAGGCACCAGGAACAGCTCGCTGGAGGGGCCTGTGGAGACAACGGATGAGCACACGTTTGGGGTGAGGAGATGCTCTGCAGTCTGGGATGGGAGGGCCAGGACACCTGCAAGAGGGTGGGACAAATCGCTAGGGGACAGTCCAACCAGCACCAAGTGGGATGGGAGTGTATGATGGGAATGAAGGACAGAGTCTCAGTGCCTCAGTTTGCCCTATGGGATCTCACGGGTTTGGTCCCATCCCACGGGCTGAGGACAGGGACCTGCTGGGACCTCGACCTGAGCCCTGTCCTCGCTGCCACCAGGTCTCGGTGGCTGTGGCACTGGCTGTGTTCGCCTGCCTCTCCCTCTCTGTCATGCTCATCCTGCTCAACAAGTGCGGGCGCCGGTCCAAGTTTGGCATTAACCGTGAGTTGCCCCAGCCTGGTGACTCAATATTCGGGCTGTGACATGGGGACAGCCCTGTCCCCACACCCCTGGGGCAGCCGGGGCTGTGGGCACCTGGGTTGTGTCACAGGTGTGGCAAGAGGGGCTGTGGGTGGGGACCGAGGATGGGGGGACACCCGTGGAGGGGTGTTGGCTCCCCCGGGAGAGTGGGCAGCAGCTGCTAATTCACTCCTGGAATGGATTCAGCCTCTAAATGGTTTTGATCGGGCTGCCTGGCCCCCGGGGGCTGGACGAGCAGGGGGTTGCTCGGCAGAGCCTGGCACTGGCTGCACAGGCTGGGGGGGCTGGGGGATCCCCTGATGGCCTTGTCCTTGTCCCCACAAGGCTCAGCGGTGCTGGCCCAAGAGGATGACCTGGCCATGTCCCTGCACTTCATGAACCTGGGCAGCAGCCCCCTTTCCTCAACTGAGAGCAAGCTGGAGGGGCTGAAGAGCAACTTCATTGAGAACCCCCAGTATTTCTGCAACGCCTGTAAGGGTTGGGTTGGGGACTGTGGTCCCCGAGCATCCCCCCATGCTCATACCCGACCCGGGGGGCACTGATGGGTGGGGGTCCCCCCAGGCGTGCACCACGTGCAGCGGCGGGACATTGTGCTGAAGTGGGAGCTGGGCGAGGGTGCCTTCGGGAAGGTTTTCTTGGCTGAGTGCTACAACCTCCTCCCAGAGCAGGAGAAGATGCTGGTGGCTGTGAAGGTGAGGAGGGGATACAGTGTGGGGATGAGGGGGTCCATGGGGGTGTCACTGACGCCATGTCCCGGCAGGCGCTGAAGGAGGTGACAGAAAGTGCCCGATTGGATTTCCAACGTGAAGCCGAGCTGCTGACGGTGCTGCAGCACGAGCACATCGTCAAGTTCTATGGCGTCTGCACTGAGGGAGAGCCCCTCATCATGGTCTTTGAGTACATGAAACACGGCGACCTCAACCGCTTCCTCAGGTGGGACGGGGGGGGACAGGAGCCCCCCATCTGCCGCTCCATCAGCGCAGCCAGCCTGCTCCCTGCTAATGCAGCCCTCCTTGCAATATTGATTAGATTAGCTGTCTGAGAGGCTTAAATAGAGAGAGATTGGCCATCAGCTGGAATAAGCAGAGACTTTTCGATTGCCCCCCCAGGTATTGCTGCTAGACGGGGGGGGCTGCCAGAGGCATCGCTTTAGTGGCCGCGCGAGGAGCTCTGAGACGTGGCTTTTATGATTATTGTTATGGGAGTTGGCATTAATGGTTCTGCCGAGCAGAGCTCCCCCAGCCCCCGGCCGCGGCTGCCCCGGCCGGGCTGTCAGCCGCGCTCGGCATCAAAAGCACCGAGGGGCTGCGGGCGGCCGGAGCCGCGCTGGCCCCCGGCCGGGCTCGCACGCCCCACTTCACACGCGCTGCTGCTTTCACACCCGCCCTGCGCGCCCTGCCGAGCTGCCTTCCACCCTGACACGCTGCCTGCTGCGGGGGGACGGCCCAGGCGTGTGCACATGCATGTGTGCCCTCCCCTGTGTGTGTGCACAGGTGTGTGTGCCCTCCCCCATGTGCACGCACAGGTGTGCACATGCACACACACACCTATGAGTGTGTAACCCTGCACATGCACATGAGCACAGCTCTTCCCCTGTGCACACACATGCATGTCAGCACGTGTTCCCCCTCTGTGCACATGTGTGCACTCCCTTCCCTGGCACACAGGGGCACAGGTCCATGCCTTTCCCTTGTGCGTGCCAGGGGAGGATGCACACGTGTGTGTGCACACGTTCTTCCCCCATGTGCACGCACACACGTGTGCACACCCTTCTCTGGCGTGTGTGAACACAGGTGCTTGCCCGTGCCTGGCATCTGTGCGGACACACCTGAGCACCTTTCCCCATACATAAACCCTTCTCTAGATTTACCCCTTCCCTTGTCCAGGTAGCCTTTTCCCTGCCTCTGCCCTGACACACGTGCCCTGACACACATCCTGCGCTCCAAGCAGCCCCTCTGCCCCGCAGGTCCCACGGCCCAGATGCCAAGATCCTGGAGCAGGGCCCGGGCCAGCCCCGGGGGCCGCTGGCGCTGGGCCACATGCTGCACATCGCCACGCAGATCGCCTCGGGCATGGTCTACCTCGCCTCCCTCCACTTCGTGCACCGGGACTTGGCCACCCGCAACTGCCTGGTGGGCCATGACCTGGTGGTGAAGATCGGGGATTTCGGCATGTCCCGGGACATCTACAGCACTGACTACTACCGGGTGAGCTGTTCCCTCTCTGCGCTCTGCTCTGTGATGGGCTGGGAGGCCACATTCAATTTTCCCTCGTGGCTGCTGCCTCCCGCCCCTTCTCCATCCATATTTAACCACAGAATGGGTTGAGTTGGAAAGGATGTTTGGAAGCCATCCAGCTCAACCTGCAGGGATGCTTTCCAATAGAACAGGTTGCTTGCTCCAAACCCTGACCTCGAATATCTCCAAGGATGGGGCAGCCACAGCTTCTCTGGGCAACCCATGCCAGGGCATCACCACCCTCAGAGTAAAAAATTTCTTCCTTACATATAACCTGGGGCTTAATGAACGGGGCTGGGGATGGGGGAAGGAAAATGGAAGGGTCCTTGCCTTGCTGACAGCCGTGCTCTGGGCAGGTGGGGGGCAGGACCATGCTGCCCATCCGCTGGATGCCTCCCGAGAGCATCCTGTACCGTAAATTCACCACCGAGAGCGATATCTGGAGCTTCGGTGTGGTGCTCTGGGAGATCTTCACCTATGGGAAGCAGCCCTGGTACCAGCTCTCCAACACCGAGGTGAGTGAGCGGGGCAAGAAGGATGGTAACAGTCCCCCAGGGGTACCCAGAGTGGCAGATCCCCTCTCCATCCCTGTTCCTGCAGGCCATCGAATGCATCACTCAGGGGCGGGAGCTGGAGCGGCCCCGCACGTGTCCCTCCGAGGTCTACGCCATCATGCAGAGCTGCTGGCACCGCGAGCCCCAGCAGCGCCAGCCCATCAAGGAGATCCACAGCCGCCTCCAGGCCCTCGTCAAGACACCCCCCGTCTACCTGGACATCCTGGGCTGAGTGGGGACCCCCACCCACCCTCTGCTCCCTGCTGTTCCCCTGCCCGCCCTGCTGCCCTGGGGGCATGGCTTTGCCTCACACAGCCCTGGACTGATGCCCCAAGGCGGGAGAAGCCTGAAACCTTATTTATAGTGCAAAATGCCAGCCCGCTCCCGGAGGGGCTGGAGGGCTGGGCTGGGGGACCCCCAGGGCTGTGGCCCCCGGTGTGTTGCCCTGGCATTCCCACAGTGCCGGGAAGGAGGCTCTTGGCTGATGTGGGTTGGCTCAGGGGGGCAGAGCTGGGAGACCCCAGCACGGAGTCCATGCCAGTGCAGGAGCTGGGGGGCTGAGCTTTCCCGGGGGAGTTGGGATGCCCCCTGCTCACCCGCTCTGCAGCAAAACTAGTCAATAATAAACTGTGTCTCCCCCGCACTGGCCCCTGCGTGCTCCACGGTGCCAGCTGGGCAGGTGGGATGGGGGAATTTTGGGGAGAAAGAGAGGCTTGTCACATCAGGGAAGCTGCCCTGTCTGGGGGAGAGGAGCTGGAGGGGAGGAGCTGTCCCAGGGATCCCAGGATGTGTGGACAATGTGTGCCTGGGATGCAGCAATGATGTGTGCCCAGGAACCCGGGGTGCAGGTGTCACACGTGCCCAGGATGCTGTGCTTTGTACCCAGGGACCCAGGCCTGGTGCAGGGATGGTGTCTTCATCTCCAGCCCAGAAAGGGATGGTTTTGGCTGTGCCATGAGGACCACCTTGGGCAGCACTCCAGGGATTCTTGTGCCACACCCTGGCCTGGGGAGCCTGAGTCTCCTCACCAAGGGCTCCGGGTGGAGGATGGGACTTTGCAGCCCTAAGCCAACACCCATCCCCCCAAAAGAGTGATGTTCCCCCTTCCCTGTGTCCTCTCATCGGAACCAGGGGGTTATCACATGCCCTGTAGCATCCACTCCATCATCCTTCCTCAGGCTGTCCAGCCGCCTTGGTAATGTTTGAGACCTGGATTTGACCATAATGGAGCTGAATTGATTTCATCTGGATAATTAGGCAGGCACAGGCAGAGCCCTGGTAGCTCCTTTGTTACCCCCTGTGACCCAAGATAAGCAGAAGGAAAGTTTTCTAGGGGAAACTGAGGCACGGCACAAGATGGGAGTAGTCAGGGGGTCTGCGGCGGGTGCTCAGGGGCTTGGGGCTGGCACAGCACCTGGCTGTGCCCAGTGGCTGGATGTGGCACAACAGCAACTGGAGGAAATGGGAGCCATCGCCAGCACCCCGCAGCTCCCAGCCTGTAATGCATCCCAAAGCCCTGCAGCGGGGTCAGGCCCCTCTGCCTGGCCCTGGATCTTTGCTGAGGGTCCTGCTCTGGGAAATGGGGAGCTGGCATGGGCAGGGTCTGGCTCTGCTGGACCTCAGCCTGTCTGGCAGAACCCCCCACCTGCTTCCTTGGGGTCTCTAATCGCTGCCCAAGCTGATTTATGGCCTTTTTCCCTCTTATCTAATTTGAGGAAGGAACCAGATTAAAACCTTGAGCTTTTCCAGCCCCATGCTGGAGATTGCCACAGACCAATGCCCCAAAAGAGACCACGTGTAGTGGCGACACCCCCTCGCCAAACAGGGTGGGCTTTCCTGCGTCCCTGCCTCAGATTCCTTCATGAGGTGGCAATGCCTGCATTGCCCTCATGGGCGTGGCTGTGCCTCAGTTTCCCCTTTACAGTGGTCAGGGAAGAGTTAAGGTTCACCCCGCGATCGATTTTATCCCCCCTCTCCCTCCTGCCGAAGTTTCTCCATTTCACTGCTCCGGGGGGAGCGGTAATGGACTCTGGCAATGAGGTAATTAACGCTCCGATCCCTGGTGAAGCTGCCGCCCCAGCGGCACCGGGGCCTGGCCCTGCTAACCCGGGTTCATCAGGGCCGGGGGGTCCCGGGCCTGATTCTGCCTCGTGCAGCCGAGGCAGCTGCTGGTGGTCCCCAGCCACATCCCCGGGTCCCATCCCGGCTGTGCCACGCTGCTGCGCCACCGGCTCAGACCATGGCAGGGCCGGGTCTGCTCTTTAGAGGGTCCCACTCCCTCCCAGAAGCTCCTAAGGGGACCCCAGGTCCCCTCTAAGAGGATCAGTCGTGTTTGGAGGAGGTTCCCCTCTGGATGGGGTGGATGTTTAGGGGAGCTGTGAATACAGCTGGATCCTGGCACTGAGATGGGCCCCACACAGCCCCAGCCACACCAAAGTGCACTTGGGGGTCTCCATCCTCTCTGGCTCTCAGGCTCCCGGGGGGGCTGCAAAGGCATCTCAGCACTGAAGTGCCACTGGAGGGTCCCTGAGCAATATTTCTCCACCGCCCTGGGGACGCCTTAAAAAGCATTGGAGGGGGGGCACTTCCCCACAAGATCCTCAGCTCCGGATGTCCCCAGCTTGTCCCATCTCCAATTTTCTTTCCTATACCAGGATGCTGCTGCCCCCACGTTCCCGATGTCCACCCCGGCTCCGGGAAGCGCCGTTTTGGGGTGGCCACAGCGGAGCCCCAGATGCGAGTGGGCTTGATCCTAATGGAGACCCGGGGAGAGGAACTGGGAGGGGGCCGGGCAGATGAGTCTCCCTGGGATGTGAAAATCGTTGTGAGTGATTAGAGCTGTTCCTGTAACGAGCAGAGCAATTAACGGCGCCTTGGGAGCCCCGGAGGCTGCTAATGTGTGCTGGGGGTGGGGGGCAGCTGGGCAGGGGGGCCCGTGGTGCTGAGCTGGCTGGTCGGGGGTCCCGGGTTCGGGGGAAGACGTGGCGATGCGGGGATCTCGGGATGCGAGAATACAGCCAGGAGTCCAGGATATAGTTGTGACACATGGTCTGGATCCAGGGATGCAGAGGTGGCGGACAGCTGGCAATCCAGGGAAATGGGGGTGATGCAAGGCCAGGAATCCCAGGATATGGGGGTGATGTATGGCCAGAGATCTGGGGATGCAGGGGAACACATGGCCAGAGATGTTGCAGTGTAGGGCTGGGGTATGTGGGATGAGGGGGTGACTCATGCCTGTGGTCCTGGGATGTGCCCAGGATCCAGAGATGTGGGGATCCTGTGTGCTCAGGATGTAGGGGGGATGTGTACCTGAGATTTTGGGATGCAGGACTGATGTGTCCCTGGGATCCCAGGATGTTGTGCCTGGAATGGTGGGATGCAGGGATGATGCGTGCCCAGAGTGCTGCTATGCACGGACCACATGTCCCAGGGATGCAGGGATGATGCACCAGGGATGTTGGGATGCAGGGATGATGCGTGCCCAGGATGTTGGGACACAGGGACAATGTGACCCTGGGATGCAGGGCTGCTGTGCCCGGGATGTTGGGCACCAGCCCTGGGCTCTGCTCTGCTGCCAGCAGCTGCTGGCCTGGAGCCAAAGGAAACCCTGTTCCCCAAATCCCCTCACCACAGAGCAGCTGCCCCTTGGTCAGGGGGTCTCTTTACTTGCCCCAGCCCTGCGGGACAGTTTGGGTCAGGCCCTGCACCCATGGGTGCCACAGAGCCCTCGGGAAGGGGACACCCTCCAGCACCAGGACTCCACTGAGGGGCTGTGCCAGGATGTCCCCACAGACCCCTCCCCATCCAGTGCTCTGTGTGGGCAGTCCCAGCGGTGCTGCTGTGCCAAAACCCGCTGGTTTCTGGACAGAAGGGAGAAAAAAAAAAAATTAAGGTTTTTTTTATTTTTTTCCCTTTTCCGTAGTTGACTCCACGTCCAAACTTCCTGAGAGCAGCTCCAGCCCTCCCTCCGCTTCCGACGGCCGCGCTGCGCCATCCCGGCCGGCCAGGCCAGCCCCGTGTCGGGGCCGCTGCGCCCTGACCCTGCCTGCCACCGCGGCCCCCGGCCAGGTGAGTGCCACCACCCCCGCCCGGGGCACCCTGGGGCCGGGGCTGGGCTGGACGGGTTGCACCGTCCCCTGCTGGGTGCCGTGGGGGGCAGGGGATGGTGCAGGTTCCAAGGTGAGGGAACGCTGGTGAGGGGACGGTGGCTGGGGGACAGCGGATGGGGCGTGAGACAGTGCTGCGACACCCTGCGGTGACGCCAGTGCTGACCCTGACTCTGCCCCTGTCCCTCTCCCTGACTTGCACCCGTGCCCCCCTCGCCCTCACCCAGCCCCATCCCTGCGGGTCCACGGGGGAAACGCGTCAGATCCCGGGCTGTGGCAGAGGAAGCACCGGGGCAGAGATAGTGGCTGTGGGGGGCAGCACCCGCTTCCCCGCGGGGACAGGGCACGGCTGTGCCCTGGTCCCTGCCCTCGCCCCACACGCTCCTTTCAGCCTCATCACCAGTGGGATCCTTCTCATCCCACCCGGGGGGCTCTTAAGGACACCAGTGGGGAGAGGAGCGCCGGGTCTCAGGGGGTCTCTTGCCGTTTTGGGAACCTTGGGGGGGCTCATTCCCGCGGCTCAGCCCAGCAGTGAGGAGCAGAAGGGATGTGCTGGCACGTTTTGATGACTCCCTGCTTTTCCTGCCAGCATCTCCCCGTGGTTCCTGTGGACCGCCCCGGTTGCCCCACCTTGCTGGAACAGGGGATGAGGCTGGGGATGAGTGGGGCACTGGGGAGAGCTTGGGGTTCCCCTGGCTCTCCCGTTTTGACAGAGTCCATGGGAGGGAATTTTGGCAGCGGATGAGCAATTAATTCCTCACTGCCGGGAGTTGAAGGGAAATGGGGGGAAACTTTCCCACTAAGAGTTTTTCCACCCAAAACCGGATGCTCTGGCCCCAAAACGCAGCGCGGGCTCTGGTGAGGGGGAGGATGAGCCCAGGGAGCTGCCGGGGCAGAACTTTTGGAGTGTCCTATGGCTGGAGCAGCAAGGAAGCCCCGGTAAATCCAGCTGTGCTTACCAGGAAACCTCTGTTTCCTCCTTGGCACACGGCAGTCCTGCCCTGAAACATTCTTCCCGGTAAACAGCACGCCCGGCACGGGGGGCTCGGGGGTCGCGGGCTCTCCCACCCTGGCCTCCGGCTGGCAATGCTTCTGGAGCCGCCCCGGCAGAGCCGGACCCTCTCTGAGTTGAGCAAGAAGCTGATGGATCCAGGAAATACGGCTGGGAATAAACACAGAGCGGGTTGAAGCGGGGCCGTGCGGAGCCGTGCCAGAGGCTGGAGGCTCCGCGCCGAACCCCTCCCCGGCCCCCCGGCTTCCCACCTACGGCCGCATCNCGGGAATGTGCGGAGGCACAGGGTGAAGCTGTGGTCTCTCCGTGCAGGATGCTGCTGCGGGCCGCGGTGCTGGCGGTGCATGCTGGGCTCCTGGCTGCCCTCCGCCCTGGAGACCCCAATGTCTGCAGCTACTGGGAGAGGTAGGACTGGAGGGACAGGGGAGGGGGACGGTGACAGCGGTGGGGACTCGCAGGACCTGCAATCACTCCACATTCCCCCCCACCGCTGCAGCTTCACGGCGCCAGTGAAGGAATCGTACACCAAACCTCACGTCGTGTCCTCCAGCGAACCCTGTCCCGAGGGGCTGGGCCTCCCCCTGCCCTGCCCGCAGCAGAGGTGGGAGCACCCCTAGCTCCCCAGAGCCCCTCGGGGACCACACGGGGTCCCCCGGGNCACCCTGGCCTCCGGCTGGCAATGCTTCTGGAGCCGCCCCGGCAGAGCCGGACCCTCTCTGAGTTGAGCAAGAAGCTGATGGATCCAGGAAATACGGCTGGGAATAAACACAGAGCGGGTTGAAGCGGGGCCGTGCGGAGCCGTGCCAGAGGCTGGAGGCTCCGCGCCGAACCCCTCCCCGGCCCCCCGGCTTCCCACCTACGGCCGCATCTCCCCCCTTAGGACGGGGTCTGGCAGGACAGGTCAGGGTGGTGCCCCGGCTGCGCCCCGGGGCGTCTCAGGATACCGGGATGAGGCTGCGTGGGGCCACCCAGGCTGCTGAGCGGCCGTGCCTCAGTTTCCCCTTGGCCCAGGCCAGCGCCTGGGGAGCAGCGGGGCCGCGGCCGTTTCTCTGGATGGANTGAAGGAATCGTACACCAAACCTCACGTCGTGTCCTCCAGCGAACCCTGTCCCGAGGGGCTGGGCCTCCCCCTGCCCTGCCCGCAGCAGAGGTGGGAGCACCCCTAGCTCCCCAGAGCCCCTCGGGGACCACACGGTGTCCCCAGGGCCGTGGGGGCTGGAGGGGCATGTTCCACTGCAGGGTGTCCCCAAGGATATTGGGACCGTGGAGGGAGACTGTCCTCAAGGCCATGGGGGACTGAAGGGGGACTGTCCCAGTGCAGGGTGTCCCTGAGCCCATGGAGGGGCAGTCCCACCCCAGGGCGTCCCCAAGGCTATGAGGGG
>VYXD01015772.1:0-10432 GCA_013397195.1 Hylia prasina | reverse complement strand
GCTAAAATCTTAAGGCATCACCTCATAACTCCCTCGGGGTGCTATCTTCTGCTAATGGGCCATCAAGTCTCACTGCATGACTNTGGGCCATCAAGTCTCACTGCATGACACATAAAATTACATCATTCCATTGTGAAATGCTCTTCCCAGAAGGAGGAATCAAGCATTCCTACTTGGATATAATCTGAGGCGTGGAACACCATGAGCAGCCTTACCTACTGGATTTCCAGTGGACAAGAGCTACATAACCACTACTGAATCTTCAGAGGAAGACCAGACCCTTCTACAGTATCACCTTTTCAGCAGAACCACATCTATTACTTCAACAGGACTGCAGCCACCATTTAATTTGACTCCTACCAACACCCTGACTACAGGGTGTCAGGTTGTATTCTGACTCTTAGTTTAACCCAGTGTTTTCTGCCTTTATTTTATTTTTCCTATTAAATTATAGGTTTGACTTGGAATCTCCCTCTGGTTTGTTTTCAAACTAGTACAATATTAAATCTGACTTTTGCTCATACCCTTGCTGGTGATTTTTTGAGTGATCTCAAACACACTCATTCGGGACATGGGTTGACAGCTGTGATGTAATATGATTGATTACAAGATTCAACTGTCATATTTGTTGTTAATGAAAATGCGTAAGGATGTGTTCTGCATATCATAGTATCAAGAGTTTTGACATGTGGCATTTATCCTATATGTAGATGACACATGAAAATAACTCAAAGCCCATATCCATGGAGGCAGGAAGGGAAGCATTAGTTGCCAATGAATTCTATGGGGGGGAATTCACCATTGGTATCACAGATCTCTGTGACAGACCCCAAGAGTCCTCCATTCCTCCAGGTAATGCTTCCTGAGCAGGAGCTCTTTACATTGTCTGGCATTGTTACAGATAAAATGACCATTCTGACTCTGATATATTAAGGGAGTGTGACTGATGTTGCTCAGGGTTTTCCATCCTGCACGGAGACCATGAAATATGCACTGAAGGTGAGAGAGCTCTAAGCTCACATATGGGAAAATTATTTGAAGCTGTGGTGGTGTTTATAGGGTTATGTGATGTGTTAACCCTTGGAATTTCAATTGCTTGTAAGGTAGTCTTTTTGCCAGTAGTAATTCTTATCAGATGCATGTGTAATGTGAAATAGGTGCAAATGCTGTCACTGCAAGTAATTAAGCATGGGGGATAGTAATCTGCTACAAAGGTTTGATTTCCTTCAACTGATAGCCAATCTGTCCCATTAGTTAATGACCCAGATGGAGGGAGCCATTCCTCTCCTAGCATTTTAGAGTTGTTATTAGAAATGGGAATTTCTGGGTCCACCAGGTTACTGAACAAAACACTGGAGGGTCATAAACACGAGCCCAGTAGATTTGTGTGTTGACACCCATAACAAAAGACCTAAATAGCAAAATGTAAAGCAATGGTCTTACTTTCTAGTTAGCCGATACAAGAGCCAGATAGGCCAAGAAGGTATTTGTGGCATTGAGTTCTGCCCCCACACACTGCATCGTCCTAGATGCCTCAGCATCCAGAGCCTTGGATCACCCTGTGGTCTGTTTTTACTTGTCTTCCTCTTCTTCCTTTTTGAGGGATTGGTCAGTTTTAACTTGTAACTTGATCATCTCCTGTACAGGATTCTGCTGGGCATCCATCCAGCTCATGGTAGGGTTTGAAATCTTTAGCCAGTACTCACAATGAATCTGTAGGGGATAGAACACAAACATATCCCAGGCCTCATGTTAATAGATCAGCAGGTCCATGCCAGATGGTTGTATCAAGAAGCTGTCTATATAATACCTTAGGATGTTGCAGCCTATCTTTGGGGTTTTTAAAGTGATCTTCTGCAGCTGTAAGAGCCAAAGGGTCATTAGAATGATTAAAAAAGCTTAAAGTAAAACAAGCAAAATCCAGTTCATCCTGTGCTGCCACTCAAGGGTTTCCCCTTTTCTGTTTAACTAGGAGATTTTTAAGTGTGCGATTCATGCGTTCTATGACCCCCTGAGAAGAGGGGTTGCAGGCAATTGCAAAGGAGTGGTGAACACCCCAGGCCTGTAAAAACATAGCAACAGAACTGGATTGGTAATCAGGGCCATTATCAGTGTGAATTTCCTCTGGCCGACCCATTGTTGCAAACGCATGGAGGAAGTGGTGATGAAAATCTTTTTCACCTGTATGTGTGGTGGTGACTAAAAAGCTGGAAAATAAGTTAACAGAACAATGAACAAATCTCTACCGGCCAAAGGACAGAACGTGCGTAACATCAGTTTGCCATCATTGACAGGCTGCAAGCCCTCTTCGTGCTACCCTACCAGGCACATTAGGAGAAGAAAAATGCTGGTAGTGAGGACAAACATTAAAAATCATGTGTGCCTGGGACGTTGAAATACCATAATCTTTAGATAAAGCAGCAGTGTTTTGATGAAAGAAGGCATGAGATTCTGAAGCAGCTGTGAATGTCTGATTATATATGACTGCCATAGTCAAGCGGTCAGCACAAGCATTCCCTTCCATTAGGGGACCTGGTAAGTTAGAATGGGAGTGAATATGCATGACAAAAAATGGTGTATGATGATATGGAATGAGAGAGATTAAAACAACAAGTAACAGGGTTATATCAGCAGTATTTACAAAGTGCAGAGAAACGTCAGGCATTCGCCAAAGTATTTCGGTAACATAAGCACTATCTGCTATGAGATTAAAAGATTAGTTAGGAAAAAGATTAAATGCCTCAACTGCAGCTCTGAGTTCAAGTACTTCTGCAGAGCCAGTCTGTGTAACAACACGATCCTTCCACTCAACTCCATCATGCCAAGTCACCGCAGCTTTGTGACATTTTCCTGATCCATCTATAAACACAGAGTATTTGCAACAGGCGCTCAGGCGACAAAGGAGTTAATGCTAAGTGGAAGAGAGTTGAGAGCTTGAAGGAGTCTGTGAGATGGTAAATGAAATGAGATTTTCCCTAAGAAACCAGCAAAAGAAACAGCACAGGCTATTGAGTCTCGTAGAAAAGAATCAGTCATGCCTCAGTAAAGGAATGACAATTATATCAGGATCTAGCCTAAATATTTGACCGGCGTGTTGTCTTCCTCTGGTAACAGCATCAAGGCATATTTCTAAAAGAGTGGTTGTTGTTTGCTTAGAAGTATGGGAGAGGAATACCCATTCTAAAAAATAAACATCTTTGCCATCTGTGGACAAGTGACCAAGAATGGCAAAAGGCCGAAAAGTGTTTTTAATTACAAAGAGTCACAGGTAAATCCACAACATAACGGGCTGCATTATAGGAGCTAATTTTTTGTCAGCAATTATCTCAAGGGCAAGATATGCCTCTTTTGTAAGTGTTCGTACAGACAACAAATCAGTGTCACCTTTCAGCAATTTGGAAAAAGGGCTCATTTATTTGTGATGCCGAGCATTGGCCTGACCCAATGTATTGTGCCCAACAATTTTTGAAAATAGTAATGTTTTTACAGAATGCACCAATTTCAGGGATTGTGGACAGACACATTTCTCACTTACAAACTATCCAAGGTATTTCCAAGGTGCCATGTTTTGTATTTTTTCAGAAGCTATTTGTAAGCCACGGGATTCCAGCCAGTTACAAATAGATGTGGGGGTTTAGATAAGTCTTTGCTTTTTGCCCAGGCCTCTGGCAGCAGGCAGTAGCTTTATTGAGGTGGCCAGCACCTCAAAACCTTGTTCACAAGTTCTTTAATAATGCCTGATTAGGTCTAATAAAAAATGAATAATATATTTAATAGACACAAAACTAACAGACATAAGACTTAACACAGACTATATACTACACAGGAATAAAACAAAAGAGACTACTAGTAGGTTAGCATACAGTACACAATAAGGTACCCTTTTCAGGTACAGCTGGCAAAGAAATAGTATAAGCTTAGGGTTCAATGTATCTTACCATCCAATTATTGATGGAGCACACATCCTTTCCCTCAATTCCCAGGAAAGTAAAGCAGAATCTGCATCCAAACTCTGGGGAGAAGTCCCTTATGCCTTCAGGATGTGCGTGTAGGAGCCTTCTGCCTCTGTGATAGTTGTGTGTGCTTTTATAGTTTGTAAAACAGTGTCTCTCAGGCAGGAATATTTATTTTCCTTTATCTCTCCCCACTTCTGCTCTCCAGACTAAGATGTAAATTCTTAGTTGAGGCCTGAGCCCTTTTGGTGCCAGAGATGACCCTTTGCTGTGCCTTTCAGCCCGAGTCCTCTCTTTACATATGCACCAACCATCTGTGGCAAGGGGCGTAGACATGACCTGCCACATAGCCTCAGAATCATATGTAAAAGAATGATGTCAAGCTCAGCTTGATGTTGTGAAGCAATTAAAATATCATCCATATAGTGATAGATCAAAGCATTGCAAAATTTCTGTCTGACCGGTTCCAAGGCAAAAAGCTGGCAAATGGTCGGACTATTTTTCATACCTTGTGGTTAAACAACCCAATGATACCTTTTCATAGGTGCCTCACAATTTACACAGGGTAAAGAGAATGCAAAGTGATAGCAATGCTCTGGATGCAATGCAATCATAAAATAGCAATCCTCAAGATCAATCACAACAATTGGGAAATCCTGGGGAATCACTGAAGGAGTGGGTAAACCTGGTTGCAAGGCACCCATAGGTTCCATCACCTGATTTACTGCTCTGATATCTTGCATTAGTCGCCACTTCCCTGATTTTTTTTCTGTCGCAAATATGGGGGTGTTCCACGGAGACATGGAGGGTACAATATGTCCCAATTTTAATTCTTCATCAACAGGATTTTCAGTTTGTGTCAATTTTTCCCCTTTCAAGGGCCACAGATCAACCCAAAGATGCATTTGTTTTCCACCTCAATTTTAGCAGGGAATTTACATCAGTGACCCATTTGTTAAATTTCCTGCGTTCACTGCAAAAGTAATATTCCATTGAGAAAGTCAGTCACAATCCCACAGCATAAATTGAGAAGTCAAAACATAGAGTTGTAAAGTTGCTCTGCATACGTCCGGACTCTGGGACTCTTAAAAGAGCCTTTATGGCTATTTCAGAGCATTGCCGTAGCACCACACAAGCTAAATTAGCTTCAGCAGTGGGGGTAGCATACATGCCTTGCCCCAGCAGTTCATCGAGACTGCCTACTTCTAAACTTTCAATATTATCCATAGTTCGTACAGTAGTAAGATCTTTCCATTCTGCCAGCCACACTGTATATTGTGCTGACATTAGTATAAGTTTAAAAAGCATTTGCCAATCGTTAGGAGCAATAGTGTATCCTTGGTGAATAGATTCGATCAATCCCATAGCATATTGTGCTTGCAGTCCATAATCTCAGACAGCTTTATCAACTTCTTTTATTAATTTAAATGGAGGTTGTACATACTGATGGGGTTTCTTAGGCTGATAATTGAGAGGCATGGCAAATAACATGGGAATATCTCCCCTATTTAGGGATTCTTCTCTGCATTTCTCTGTTAATGTTGGAGGTGAATGAGACTGTGGCGATAATTTGGGTAAACGAGCCACAGGTGGAGGACGATAAGAATTAGCTAACACTTGAGCCATAATGGGAAACGCAGCAGCTGAATTTTTTACAGGAGTTAAAGAAGGATAAAAATCAGGCCCCTTCTCAAGATCAATAGGACTAGGATCAAAAGGATTGCCTGGCTCCTGAGGGTCCTCATCTTCTAATTCAGCTGGTACTTGTGCATGGACATCACTAACATTTGAATCAGTCTCCAAATTTAAAATATCAGTGACAGGGTGCTCACAAACTTTCTCAGCAGGCTGCAAAGCTTTTAAGGCAGTATACACTGTTTTCCATGTAACTAACATATCATCAGTGACTGGCCATCCTTGTTTATTCTGTGTGTCTTATTCAGCACTCACCTTTTCCCACACTTTAGCGTTATAGGAACTGTGTGGCAGGAATACATTAGAATTACTGTTCAGCCATACTAATAAAGCAGCTAACTTAACTGACAAGGTTTTAAATCCCTGTTCTTTTAAAATTCTTTGTAAAATTTCTAAATAGAGTTTATGCTCATGAGATGAAGACAGTCCCATAGTTCTGCGTTCGCAGTCTCACCTGTCCGGCAGGTAGAGACGAAGGACGGGGATCCCCTTTTCACACAAATTGGTTCGAACATGGTGTCGCTTTCAGATGTTCATGATTCGAGTCCCTGTTCAGGCACCATTTGTTGAGAGTTTATCACGGACACCATTGTGATGCAACAAAATTGCTTTATTAAGCACACATGAGCTTTTTATGCTTTTGCTGTTTATCATGCAGTTGAGTAGGAGACTAACCAACATGCAAACAAATGGCAGAGCAGGATGTTTCTTGCTGTTATCGCAAACGCTCTCACACATCCCACAGCAACCCATGTTCAGAGTTGCCAATTAAAGCATTCTCACATAAGTATTTATGGCTTGGTCCTGATCCTTTGGTATGTGTTTTCTCATGCAGATCTTAAGGCTGAACAGCAGTCACACCTACAGGTCNGGTGGCTTGTTATCTACAAACAGTTTGGCTGGTACACAGAATGGCCTAAGCTGTACAGATACATTGCTACAGAAAAGGCTCCCCAGGGAAGTGGTCACAGCACCAAACCTGTCTGTCAAATTTACCTGACACAATTTGTTTCCCTGTCCCTCTGCATTAACCACCAAGTATAACCAGGTCCTTGAGCAAAAAACAATCCCAAAGATGGGTTTGCCTTGGCTCAAGGCAGTATTAATCCAAACAATCTTTCCTAACATACCTCTCATATGCACCATGGGGACTTTACCTCCATCTCCTGTACACAGGGGTTTGGACTGGTCAGGGCTGGCTTGGTTAGTGGAACGTCTGATGTTGGCTAACCAGGTAGCCTTTGCTAAATGCAATCTCACTGCTTGAAGTTCATACCACCCATTGCCTTTAATGTGGTTTTTAACAGTCCATTGTATCATTTGACTTTCCCAGAGGCTGATGCATGATAGGGAATTTGACACACCCACTCAATGCCATATTCCCTAGCCCAGGTGTTTATGAGGCTATTTTTGAAATGAGTCCTCATGTCAGACACAATTCTTTCAAGGGTGCCATGTTACCACAGGACTTGTTTTTCAAGGCCCAGTATGTTATTCTGGGCAGTGACATGAGGAATGGGGTACATTTCCAGCCATCCAGTGGTTTCTTCTACCATTGTAAGCACACAACACTTGCCTTGGTGTATTTGCAATGGTGTGATATAATCAATCTGCCAGGCCTCCTCATACTTATATTTAGACCACTCCCCCCATATCACAGGGACTTTACCTGATTGTCCTGTTTGATTGCAATGCACGGTTCACAATCAACCTGTGAGATACTGTCCATTATTAGGTCCATTCCTTGGTCTTGAGCCCATTGTTTTGTCACATCTCTTCACTGATGACCTGAGACCTCATGGACCCACTGAGCTAGAAATAACTCTCCCTTATGTTGCCAGTCCAGATTTACCTGTGACACTTGGATTTTGGAAGCCTGATCCACCTGTTTGTTGTTGTGGTGCTCATCATTAGCCCAACTCTTAGGCACATGCATATCCACACAACAGACTTTCGCTGTCAGCTTCTCTACCCAGGTAGCAGTCTTGCCACTCTTCATCTGCACTGCCAATTGGCCTTTTGCCACCTTTCCAGCCACCTCCACAGAGCATTTGCTATCATGCATGAGTCAGTGTAGAGGTAGTGTTGGCCCTTTCTCTCGATGTATTGCATATGACTGAGGTAGATTTCACAGCCCTTACAGTGCTGTGCTTTGCATTGGTAGCTGGAAGAGTGTTGATAACAGACCAGTGTTTTCATTAGTGCTTGTCGCTATTGTATTAGGGACAGCTGAATAATGACATACGACTCTCAGGTCTTCTCAGAAGGCAAGAGCCCCATTTATTAGAAATCGCATCTTTTTATAGACTGTTCTGAGAGAGCAGGACATAGTTGATCCTCAAACCAACACCTCTCACCATTATTGGCTAATTAGAAACAACACCTTTTTGTAAACATCTTGCAAGTAAACAAGTTGGAAAAACAGCAGGTGCTGGATTGTTTGGATTCCTTCCTCACAGCTTCCCAGATCAGTGTATGGGAAAGTTATTTGACTTTCTTTCCCACAGGCTCTGCTGCTGCCTGATACTTGAAAATTTCTCTTTGACCAGGTTGTCAGCATCCACAACTGTTGAGCAGCGCTGTCCCTCTAACATTCCTTCCCCCATCAAGGGGCTGGGAGCAGGCAAGATCCTGGGAGGGGACACAACCAGGCCAGCTGACCCAAATTATCCAAAGGGACATTCCATACCATATGACATCTGCTCAGATATAAAAGCTAAGGGAGGGGGGAGGAAGGGGGGCATTTGTTATTCTTCAGTGTTTGCCTTGCAGAGAAACCATTATGCATGCTGAAGCCCTGCTTCCTGGGAAGTGTCTGAACATCGCTCGCTGATAAGAATTAGAGATTAACTTTTCCCTTTGCTGATGCACGCGCAAACTTTTGCTTGTGTCTTTCTTTTGCTTTAATAAATTGCCTTATCTCAACCCACTGGTTGTTTTTTCCATCTCATTCTCTCCCCTGTCCCTCTGGAAAAGAGTGTGATAGAGTGGCTTAGTGGAACACCTGGCATTCAGCCAAGGTCAAACCACTACAGTAACTTGGCAATATCCAAAGCCAGCTGAATGGGTTCAGGTCTGCAATCTGACTTGATCCATCTTGTCCTTTAGTAGCTTCTGCAAATTGCCACATAGGACTCCACAAATCTGCTTTCCATTTCCTATTATTGCTTATGATACAGCAGGATCTGTCAGTGAAGTGAGCCTATTGCCTCTCACTTTCTGTTTGCTGGTTATATGGTGGGGCTTCCTCAGCATGTCACCTGCTTTCTTCTTTAGATGATAGTCCAAAATTCTCACCTTCAGGCCAATTCATGATGACTTGCAAGATCCCAGGGCAATTTGGATTTCCTATTCAAGCTTGCTGTGTGATGAGGGCAACCCACTTACTCCAGGTAGAATCAGTGGCATGTGTTGCAGGGACTTTGCCTTTGAATATCCAGTCCAGCACTGGTAGTCAGGGTGCCATAAGGAGCTGTGCTTTGGTGTCAATCACTTCTGAGGCAGCTTGAACCTCTTCATAAGCTGCTAGGATCTCTTTTTCAGTTGGGGTGTAGCCAGCTTCAGATCCTCTGTATCCCTGACTCCAGAACCTAAGAAGTCATCCTCGAGTCTTCCCAGGTACCTTCTGCCAGAGCTTCCAGGAAGGACCATTCTCCCTGTCTGCAGTGTAGAGCACATTCTTTACATCCTGTCCTGTCCTGACTGGCCCAAGGGCTACTACATGAGCAACCTCATGTTTGATCTGTTCAAAGGCTTGCTATTCAGGGCCCCACTTGAAATCATTTTTCTTTCATGTCATGAGGTAGAGAGGGCTTACAATCTGGTTGGACTCTGGGGTGAGCATCCTCCAAAAACCCACAGGGCCTAGGAAAGCCTGTGTTTCTTTCTTGCTGATCAGTGAGGACACAGCAGCTATCTTGTTAATCAGTTCTGTTAGAATGTCTTGGTGTCCATCTTGCCACTTGACTCCTAGGAACTGAATTTTCTGGGAAGGTCCCTTGACTTTACTTTCTTTGATGGCAAAACCCTCTTTCAGGAAAATCTGGATTATTGTCTCCCCTTTCTCAAAAATCTCTGCCACGTTCCTCCATATGATGAGGTCATTGATGTACTGCAAGTGTTCTGGAGCCCCACCCTTGTCCAGTGAAGTCTGGATCAGTCCATGGTAAATGCTGGGACTGTGCTTCCCCCACTGGGGCAGACAGTTGCAGGTGTACTGCACACCCATCCAGGTAAAAGCAAACTGTGGCCAGCACTCTGCTGCTAAAGGAATGGAGAAAAAGGCATTAACAGTGTGGATGGTGGCACCACTTTGCTGCCTTGGACTTCCGTTCAGACTGAAGTTCTAGCATGTCCAGCACTGCAGCACTCAGTGATGGTGTGACTTCATTCAGGCCACAATGGTCCACTGTCAGTCTCTACTCTCCATTGGACTTATGCACTGGCCATACAGGGCTACTGAAGGTTGAGAGAGTCTTACTAACCACTCTCTGTCTCTCCAGTTCACAGACCATCTTATGGATGGAAATCAGTCTCAGTTGGTGCAGTATTGCTTATGATGCACTGGTGCTGTGGTGATTGGTAGTCCTTGTTCTTCCTCTCTCAGGAGTCCCACCACATACGGGTCCTCTGAGAGACCAGGTAAGCTGTTAAACTATCAAGTGTCTTCTGTCTCCACAGTAGCTACCTCAAAAGCTCACCTAAATAACTTTGGGTCTCTGAAATAATCATTCCTGAAGTAATTAATACCAAGAATACATTAGTGTCTTGGTTTAAAAGACAGG